>JAKOGI010000754.1:257500-272500 GCA_029747015.1 Carnegiea gigantea
GTAGAAGGCTTGATTTCAGAGTCTTGTATTGCATTTCCTCTCATTCTATCCCCTGCATATAAGACTGAGTTAAAATCTCCCATTACACACCAAGCATCCTCCATATCTGAGGCAATTTGCTCTAATTCTACCCATAGTTGTTATCTCTATCCTTCATGGTTATCCCATATATACATAGGTCAAGTGAAAGTGCTTCAATGTAAGCTGCGAAACTACCTTACAGTGGATGTGCTGAGCAGATTTGGGGAGAAGTTAGACTGCACACCATTGGGGTCTCCATGCCACCCAAATCCTTCCATTGTTAATAACCTCAAAGTTATGAACCCAGTGCCGGCACCTGAGAAGCTTATTAGCTACTTTCTCCACATTATGCACCTTGACTTTGGTTTCTAGCATCCCAATTAAACCAACCTAATGTAATTGCAAGATGTGCAAGTCTTCTTGCTTATTAGGCCAGTGTTAAGCGATAAATTGTCCTATTTTACGTGCCCCTTTCACCCACTTTTAGCTCGCATAATAACTTAATCTTTAGAATTTTTACTCGTTTTATTTATATTTTACAGGAAATAACTCCAAATCAAGCAAACGTCGTAAAAAGGAGCGAAGACGGGACAAAGCAAAGAAAAACAGCGAAAACCGGCAAAAAACAGCAAAAACCGGCAAAAAAGGACGAACCGGGGGCCGAACCACCGTGCTAGATAAATGGCACGGTGGGGCCATACCATGTGGCACGGCCGTGCCACCTTGGCACGGTGTGATCGTGCCACATGGCACGGTCGTGCCTCCGGGCCCGTCGGTCGGTTTCGCGATTTTCTATTTAAAGCCTTCTTTAGGTGTTTTTGCGGGAGGTCGCACGGGGGTCGCTCGGGCTTCTCCTGGGGCGATTCTTAGAGTAGTTTAGGTTACGTTTTAGCAAATAAAACCTCAAGAGGAGGATTAGTTGAGCATTGAAGATTGTAACATTGGATTCAACCTTTGGATTTCAAGTTCTTCATCAATTCAAGACTAAGTTTTCTCCCTTTCATCTCTTTAGTTTATATGTTGTTCTTGTTTAGGTTTTGTTAGTTTTAATTCTTGTATGTGTTTTGTTTAGTTTATATGTTTAGTTTTTGTTGTTAATTCATGTTATTTAGTTTTTTAGATTTGTTTTATTTCATTCTCTTTGTTTTGTTCTTCAAGTTTATGTTCTTGTTTGTTAGTTTAGGTTTTCATGTGTTTGTGATGTTTAGTTGGTAGATTGTGTTGGCTTGGATTGTGATTAGTCTCTTGATGGCTAATTAGTCTTGTATTTGGCCTAACCATACTCAATCTATGTCTAAAACTTAGAGTTTTCTCTCACGCCCGTCAAGTGTTCGATGAAATGCTTGAAAGAGCTTTCATCCATATTTTTGGGCGATTGACTTATGCTGAGAGGTGAGGTCAATTAGCTAGTGTGGGAGAGGGAATAGCCGAGTTCGGGACATGAAAATAGTATCCGAATCGAACTAGGTCTGGGGTTGATAGTTTTGTGGTCTAATTGGGCTAATCCCATGAAAATAGGTGGTCAGGCTAATTAGACTAGCTCATGACCCTTGAGAGAGGGCTTGGGTGGTCTTTGATAGTGCAATCGATCATCTCTAGTTCATGATGTAGTTTGGGTAGGTTAGGACTCGTCTCGATTAGTTGGTTCATTCATTGGTCAAATCACAACTCCAAGTCGCTTTTTCTATGTTTGTTAGCGTAGTTTAGTTTTCCCTCCTTCGATTTTGATCTTGCCTAGATTGATACGCTCTAGTGAACTCTGATAGTTGGAAACACAATTCCCTGCAGACGACACCCCAAGTATTCAATGATACACCTTGCACTTGGAGTTTATAAATATTAAAACTTTTTCTGCAACAAGTTTTTGGCGCCGTTGCCGGGGAATTGACGCTTTCCAATATTAGGGCTTACTTGGGCATTTGAGACTAGGTTTTTATTTTGGGAAAAAAAAAAATTGAAAATTGAAAGGAAATAAAAAATGTCTCTTTCCCACTTCCCTCAATATGAGCATGAATTGTTTTGGAGATACTATGATAGATTACAAGCTTTTCTTGCTCATTGCGATTTTTATATGCAGAAGTGGGAACTTTTGAATACAGTTTATGAGGGTGTGAATTGTGAGACCCATGCTCTTTTGTAGTCCTAGGATTTTTGTGCTAAAGATGTTAATAAAGCATGTAATTTTCTTGATTGGTTGGCTTGGGATACTTATGAATTTGAAACTAGTTGTTCTGATTCTTGTACCCCACCCCCTTGCATCCCTGATTATGCCCCTCCTGTGTGCGAAATTTGCCATCGCTCTTATCACGCCAGTAATTCTTGTCCCTATTATATTTCTAATGAAGGCTTTGCTAGACTTAGTAATCTGATAGAGACAATGAATAAGCAATAAATTGAGTTTGCTAATAAAATGCGGGAGTATGACCTATCACCCGAGATTGACCTTAGTTCTAGTGCTTCTAGACTTGATGTCAATCTGTGTGATGATGGTGCATCTTTCCCTCCTCTAAAGTCCGGACTAGAGGATATACTCGACCCTCCCTTGACTACTTTACTCATCGTTGCCCCATCCTTTCCTAATACCCTTTAGGACAACACTGCTTTTATCATGACCTTTCCTTCTACACCTTCCCCTTTAGCTCAGTCGATAGAGTTCGAGGTAGGTGAGATCTTTGGTCTTAGCGCTAGTTTAATGAGGATGATACTTGGTCTGTGTTAGGCGATATTTCTATTAAGCTGTATGATTTTCATGAGACTCCTACGGGGACTTCATGCATGGATGTTGTGGTTGCAGAACCAATTAGTCCTGATTTTATTGATAATATATCCCCCAACTCTCTTGATACATTCCATGCTTCTTCTTCATGTTCACCACCCTCCCATTCCCCTAAGTGTTGTGATATGTTACTGTTGAGTTCGTGAGCATACAACCACAAGAGGGGGGGTGAATTGTGGTGTCTAATTTTCGCGTTGCAAATAACAAACACCCTAGTAGAGGTTGTTCTCAAATGACAAACACCCTGATAGCTTGTTTGCACGGGGTGTTCTCAATTATTGCAGATGCGAAAATCACCAAGATAAATGCGGAAAATAAAGCACACACAATTTTTACGTGGAAAACACCTCTAGCCCAACTGAGGTGTGAAAAACCACGACCTACCTCGTGTAGGATTTAACCACTTTCACTAACGGGCTTCACACGTTACAAATGTAACACACCTTGTTACAACTTGCAACCACGTAACCTTCTTCCCAAAGACAGGTTACACCACGTCCAACCTTCGCAAGATTAGACACGTCCAAGTCCACACGACTAGGACACACTCACTCACTTTTCTGATTCAAGATCAGGGTTACAAACACCTTACAGGGGGTGCTTCTTACTAAGCAGATGTAAGGTACAATGAAGATCCTATTATGCCAATGGTTTGAAAACTCAAAATCAAACACAGCTTGTCACGGTTTGCTTTTCAGAATGAAGCTCAAGAATCTTTGAGTGTAGACCGTGTTTTCTGATTTTTCCTGAATTTTTCAAAAAGCTGTGTTTAAGCAAATTCAACCTGAGTTTTCTATCTGCTCTTTTCTCGTGTGTTGTGTGTCTACTGGGAGAGAAAAAGCTGAGGTTTTTAAACACAAAAACCAACGGTCATAAGCCACAGAATCAGCTAAGTATAGAAAATGATTTTCAATCAGGAAATGTTCTCCTACGGCTAGTGATAAAATTTTGCCAAAATATAAGGGATTTGATATCTTAAAAGATAACCCTTATCTTCCCATAACCATGAGGTGGATTCAAAAAAGCAACCAGAAATTTTCAGCTTTTGAAACTTTACCATATCCGAAAATATGGTCAAAGGAAATCTTTAAGTTTTGGCAAATCTCCCAAAACTTATTTTCGAAAATCTCCCATAATATTTTCAAGAAATATCCTTTCCAGAGAAATAGCAGTTTTGAAATTCAAGGAAAGTAATCTGGAGATCTTAGCCAACTAAAATAAATTTTCAAAAATAACCGGGTGTGGCTACTGCAGTTCAGAAACACCCTAAGCACCCTGTTCGTAGGGTTGTTCGCAACTGGTGTTCTGAAACACTTAGCGCAAATATCGATTCAAGAGGGGTTTAAAAATGATGTTTTCAATATTGGCATATTAACAAGAGTCTAAATAAATAAAACCTATATACCCAAGACTTCTTGTTTTGAATGTCATCTTGTCCAAGATTTATGGTGCTGCTGTGAACACCAAGGCCACCTTGTTTGCTGGGGTTATTCTTTTCATTGCTAGAGTTCAGGAACATGCCTTACAATCAACTGTCGAGATGGTATTCTTGACTTAATATAGAATCACCAAGTAAAACTTGTTTTGAAGACTTGTTCTCACATGTAGCAAACCAGTTAGTATAATAAAGAACACAAACACCAGTTAGGCCTGTTTGGAGACCGTGTTTGGAGCAACATTACTAGGATAAATTTTTACACTTGGATTTGTTATCATCAAAACTAAATATAATAACTCAACAAATTCCCCCTTTTTGATGATGACAAACCAAGTGACCATATTGACCCAAAAAAAAAAAAATTGAATGCTGATAGGGATCCACGTAAGTCAAGGTCCACTTAAGTCAATGCTAGGTTCATTCGTCAATAGGAGGGTTACACTCTTCTTCCCCCTTTTGGCATCATTAAAAAGCATAAACAACATTATGAATGCAAGAAAAGAAGTATGTAGCAGAAGGGGCAAGAAGCATTAATAATGAGATATTGCATTAAAAAATACAATGCCAAAAACGAAATTAAGAAAGGAGGAGACTAGAGAGCAGCCTATACAATCAGGGAGCAGGGGGTGGTTTCGTTTGCAGAGGAGGAATGCTGGGGGCAAGAGTGGAGAGAAGTGCAAGGAGATCTTCATGGCGTTTGGCCGAGAGAGCTCGTTCCTCAGCAAGAGCAGCCTTGACAGCTGAGAGCTCATCCTTGAGGCGAGCATTGTCCTCAAGAACAGCCTCAACCTTGACGGAAGGTTGCCCAGAAACAGGTGGTCGAGGTGGTCGACGTCCCTGTTTGGAAACTGACCCTTCGCCAACCTCATAGCCACACCCTAGGAGAGTGTCAATCCCAATCTCATCAATGATTTAGGCCGCCACTCTTCGTATGAGCACTATCCCAAAGTGCTCAAGCACCCTTGTCAACAGAAACCCATAGCCAAGATCATGTGCCCGGGTGGTGTTCGCAATTCGCTCTATGTGGCGAATCATGATTGCAGGGAGGTTTACTGGTTCCTCCCGATCCAGTAGGTCCACCAGACATTGATCGAAGGCATCTGCTGAGTTTCGCCCTTGACCTCGCGGTATTATGTTCTTGATAGTGAACATAAACAGTAGTTGGTGCAGGGAGGTCATTTCACCCTTCTTAACCGAGAGGGGTGTTCTCAGGCCCTGTTTTTGACTAAGGCGTTTGGACACCTCTAAGAGCCTGGCTGTTTCCAGGGCAGTTTTGTCTTCCCTCACATACACAGCAAATCCACGAGAGGGGATGCCCAGAATATCACTTAGGGTGGCTTCATCAAAGGAGAAATGACACTCATTGACAGCACTTGTCACTACCCTATTTGTGACAGAGCAGTTGGCATAGAATTCAGCCAACTCGGGCATAGAACACCCTTGCTGGGTGTTTGCAAACAACTCAAGCCAGCCTTGGGCTCGAAGCTTGGTCAAGAACACTCCCAGACCCTGTTCCTCGAAAAAGCTTACATTCACTACCTTCCCCCTGACGACATTGCGCTTCAGCAACTGCGCATGTTTGTCAGACATAGGAGAGGGAGTGAACTGCTTTGGGCGTTTAAGGACAGGAACAGAGGTGGTAGTTTCTGGTAGGGGGGCTGTTCTGGGCTTTCGCTTGAGGGGTGTTTTGGCAGGAGAGGGCTTCACAGCAGGTTTATTGGTTGGTTTTGGAGGAGATTGTTCTTCAGAGGACTCGGAAAAACACCGGTGTCCCCTGTTTGAAGGTGGTGTTCTCAGAGTCAGAACTCGAGAACCCTTCAGAAGAAGAAGAAATCTCCTCGATGATAGGAGCAGAGGGTTTGGAGGGACGATGAGAGGATTGAAACGCTAGCCTTGCAGATTTTCGAGAGGGCTTAGAGGATTGAGGAGAAGAGGGAGTTTGAGAGGGTTGAGACCTTGGTTGTGGCCTTGTTCTTGGCGTTCTGCTACGCCTAGCCACGATTTTCACCCTCTTCCTTTTCTCTCCAGTTTGAAAGTCTGGAGTGGAGATTTCAGCCTCAGGGAGAGAATTCTTCTCTAGACTCTCCTCTGACGACTCATTCGACTTCCCTTGGAAGTCGACATGCAGATCCTCCACAAACACACCTTCGACAGAGGCAGCCCTTGTTTCTGTCGCGGTGTCAGAGAACAACCCAGAAGAACAGGGCTCAAAATTAAACCCTTCAGGGGTTTCCAAGAATTGTTCTTGAGACCCCGACTTTGTTCCCTCTGACTCAACTAAAATGGGACAAGCAATTGCCCCTACGAGGAACACCAATTCCCTTCGACATTCAAAGGGAATATCATCCATCCCCATTCCCACTGATTTTAGGGACAAGCTTTTCAGGAATTTGAAAGGCTTGTACGAGATTGGGCGAGAAGGAGCAGGGATTGAGGAAGCAAGAACGAGGGCTTTTGAGTGAGAGGTGTTGTTGGAAGCCATTGTTTGCTAGAGGAGAGAGATTAGGGTTTAGAGGGTTTTGCTAGGGTTTGAAAGCAAGAACAGAGGGGAGAGAGAGAGAGAGAGAGAGAGAGAGAGAGAGCAAGACGGGGAAAACAGACACACGCAAAGGGGGTTTTTAAACTCCCTACCCGTTATGAAGGGCCACCTAGGAAACACCTAGAATTTAAGCAGGCAGCATACATTAATGACAATCAAGGCATACCTGTTCGAGCCATCTGTTCTTGAACATGCTTCTCTCATTCCAAGGTCTGTCATGAATACTCTTTCTCCATCTCCCAAGGCAGCAGTCTTCATAAATAATCATAATAGCACACAAGACTACACATATTTGTTAAGCATAGACCACTGTTTTGATAGCAATAATTGCAAACAAGTGGATAGAACAGGTATTATAGGGTGTTTTGTCAGCTTGATCTAACTCTGAGAACAGGTGTTCTCAGGGTGTTTTCACCAACCCCAATTCCAGTCTGTTTCTCTCAAATTGGTCTCTAGCTAGTGCCTTAGTGAATATATCAGCAATTTGATTTTCCGTTGAGCAAAAATTCATAGAGATTAAACCCTTTTCAACATTATCTCTCAAGAAATGATGTCGAATGTCAATATGCTTTGTTCTTTTATGTTGACATGGATTTTTGGCAATATTAATTGCACTTGTGTTATCACAAAAAATGGGAATGCGTCCAATGTCAACACAAAAGTCCTTAAGCTGTTGCCTTATTCACAACAGTTGAGCACAACATGAAGCTGCTGCAACATATTCAGCTTCTGCTGTGGACATGGCAACTGAATGTTGCTTCTTGGTAGCCCAAGATACCAAACAAGGTCCAAGAAAGTGAGCCATACCTGAGGTACTCTTTCTATCAACTAGGAATCCAGCATAGTCAGCGTCAGCATATCCAACAAGATCAAAATTGCAACCTTTAGGATACCATAAAGCTAAATTAGGTGTATGTTTCAAATACCTTAGTATCCGTTTAACAGCCTTAAGATGAGTTTCCTTAGGGTTAGACTGAAAACGGGCACATAAACCAACACTAAAAACAATATCAGGTCTACTAGCGGTTAGGTATAAGAGTGACCCAATCATACCCCTATAGAGTTTCTCCTCAACTGAGGGACTCCCATCATCCATAACCAACTTGGTTGAAGGAGAAATAGGAGTGTCTATGGGTTTGGCTGACTCCATCCCAAAACGCTTAAGTAACTCCTTGATATACTTTTGCTGATGGATCATGGTGCCGTTTGGAGTTTGCTTGATTTGTAAGCCTAAGAAAAAATTAAGCTCACCCATCATGCTCATCTCAAACTCACTCCTCATCATATTTGAAAATTCATTGCATAAATCATGATGAGTTGCACCAAATATAATATCATCAACATATATTTGGACAATCAAAAAATGTTCCCCCTTAGATTTTAGAAACAAGGTATTGTCTACCTTGCCTCTTCTAAAATCATTTTCAAGTAAAAAACTTGACAACCGATCATACCAAGCTCTTGGAGCTTGTTTTAAACCATAAAGTGCCTTGTCAAGTTTAAAAACATGATTTGGAAAATCACCTTTTTCAAAACCAGGGGGTTGTTTGACATACACCTCTTCTTTAAGGTATCCATTTAGGAATGCACTTTTAACATCCATTTGATATAGTTTGATTTCCATATGAGCTGCAAAGGCTATTAAGATTCGAATAGCCTCAATTCTAGCAACTGGTGCAAAGGTTTCTTCATAGGCGATCCCTTCTTCTTGATTGTATCCTTGTACAACCAGCCGTGCCTTGTTCCTAGTGACTGTTCCTGACTCATCCAGTTTGTTTGGGAACACCCACTTGGTTCCAATGATTGTTCTCTCTGCAGGTTTAGGTACAAGGTGCCATACTTTGTTTCTCTCAAATTGATGAAGCTCTTCTTGCATAGCCGTGATCCAATCTGAATCTGCAAGAGCTTCATTCACACTTTTTGGCTCAATGTTAGAAAGAAAAGCATAGAAAGCACAAAAATTCTTTAGCTTAGATCTAGTTTGCACTCCAGTATTAATATCTGACAAGATTTGATCAAGAGGGTGCGAACTATGGTGCTTCCATGGTCGTGGGGTAAGAGGATCCACAGATCCATGCTCTACTCTAGTCGTAACATAATGCTTACGATCATCTCCCGAGCCTGTTTCTGCACATGTTTGTAAGTCTATTCCTGAAGAACACGGTTCCGAACAGGGTTCAGCGGTGTTTTCCCCTGTTTGGTGTTCACCTTGCCTGCTGTTCTGAGGAACACCTTCAGGAGTTGTTTTCTCCATGGTGTTCTTACCTCGTTTATCTTGGAGCAACACTTCTTTTCGAACAGGACCTAATTCAAGTTCATCTTCTTGTGCATCATTCTCACTCAACACGTTAGATTCATTAAAAAGCACATGCACACTTTCCTCAACACACAAGGTTCTTTTGTTAAAGACTTTGTATGCCTTGCTGTGAGAAGAATAGCCAAGGAATATTGCCTCATCACTCCTAGGGTCAAACTTTCCTAAGGCATCCTTCCCATTATTATGCACAAAACACCTACAACCAAATGTCCTTAGGTGAGTAATATTGGGTTTTCTGTCTTTGAAAAGTTCATAAGGAGTTTTATTCAACATGGGTCTGATCATGCATCTATTTATAATGTAACATGAGGTGTTCAATGCTTCTGCCCAGAAATACCTAAGAAGACCACTAGCAATAAGCATTGTTCTAGTCATGTCTTCTAGGGTGCGATTTTTGCGCTCAACCAACCCATTTTGTTGGGGTGTTCTTGGAGCTGAGAAGTTATGATCAACACCATGTTCATTACAATAGTTGATAAAACTTGCATTTTCAAACTCAGTTTCATGATCAGATCTCAAGCTAATTAAAGAGTGTCCTACTCTCTTTTCAACCTTTCTGAGAAAGGCAATAAAATTCTCAAAGGTTTCATCTTTGGATGCCAAAAACAAGGTCCAAGTAAATCGAGAGTAATCATCCACTACAACAAGCACATACTTTTTCCTACCTCTACTGGTTACCCTCATGGGACCACACAAATCAATGTGTAATAATTCTAGAGGTCGAGTAGTGCTTACACATTTTTTTCGATTTAAAAGAAGATCTGACTTGTTTGCTTTTGCACAAGCTTCACATACCTTGTCATCATTAAAACTTGATGGAAGGTAGTCCAACAACCAAATCTTTGGAAACAAGTTTGTTTAACAAAGATAGGCTTGCATGACCTAGTCTCTTGTGCCATAGCATTATATCATCATTTAATGCATTTAAACAAGTCAGATTATTTTGGGGAAGAGCGGAAATACAGACTTTATAAACATTTTGACATCGCTTCCCCCTCAACACAACATCTCCTGTGTCGTCATTCACAACCAAGCAACGTATTCGTGAGAACACCACTAGGTTGTTCTTGCCACACAGTTGGGACACACTTAGCAAATTGTGCTTTAAACCATCAACCAAGTGTACATTGTCAATTAAATGGGAGAGAGTTTTACCAATATTACCTATACCGACAATTGTCCCAGACTTGCCGTTTCCAAATGCTACACTCCCACCATTCAAAGCTGTAAGTGAGAGAACATTTGATCTTTCTCCAGTCATGTGCCGCGAACACCCACTATCAACATACCACAGCTGCCTGTTTTCAAGGTTATTTTCTGATCTGTTTGACAGGGTGTTTCTTACCCTGTTTGCTGGGTTGTTTGTGGGATTGTTCTCTCTCACTTCAGCCTGCAAAACAAATCACGGGCTAGTTTTGAGAACCCAGATCCACTTGGGTCCCATTCCTTTAGACATGTAAAGCTCATCTTTTCTAATCCAGATTTGTTTCACATACCTTTCATTCTTTTCATTGGCATGTTTGCTTAAAGGACAAGAATATCGATAGTGACCAGTTTTACCACAATGAAAGCAAACAATGTTTTCAGGTAATCCCACATACTTCCTATGAATTGGGTAAATTGTTCGTTTAGGCTTATACCCAAGTCCCTTTCTGTTTCGACTGTGGTGAGTGTTTAACCAAGCAAGGGCCTGTGAAGATTTGTTCCATCGTTTGTTTGTGCTAAGCTCGGTTTCCAGTTTTCTTTATTAGCATGCAAACCCTTGTTCTCTTTGAGCAGGGACTCAACCATTCCTTCCACCTCAAAGAGTTTTTCCTCTATTCGAGAGGAATCTCCTTCTTTTATAAAGAGGTTTTCTTTGAGTATATTAACATTTTCATGTAAACCGAGTTTTTCATTTTTAAGAATTTCATTTTCAAGCTCTAGGTCACGAACTTCTCTTTTTAGATCAGCACAGGTGTCTATCAAATTATATAGAAGTTCTTCTAAAGTGGCTTTGTTAAGACCATGTACCTTGTTCTTGAGATCTGAGAAGATGATTGTTGATTCATCATCTGAATCTGAATCACTTTGTGCCATAAGTGCTACGACTCCTTCTTCAGCTTCAGATTCTCCTTCATCCTCAGAGAAATCTCCCCAAGCAGCCAGCATAGCTTTCGAGAATCGCTTGCCCAAATTGTTTACAGGGTGTTTTCGACCCTGTTTTTGAGGGTGTTCGGGCGTCTGATCTTCTCGAAGCAGAGGGCAATTCTTGACTAAGTGATCTGGTTTGCCGCACTTGAAACACCCTGTAAGCTGTTCTTTGGAGGTGTTTATGGACTTGCTGAAGTCTTTTCTTTTGTTGTTTTCCTTGACCTTTTTGAAGAATTTCTTGAATTTTCTGGACATTAGGGCCATCTCTTCATCTTCAAGGTCAGAGTCAGTGTCCTCATGTGCTTTCAAGGCAAGCCCACGATCCTTCTTTTGCTCCTCTCTTTGCTGTGAGTTCTTTCGGAGTTCATAGGTCTGGAGATTACCAATCAACTCGTCGAGCGTGATCTGGTTCATGTCTTTAGCCTCTTGGATGGCTGTTACTTTGGCCTCCCACGTGCGAGGTAAAATTCTGAAGATTTTCCTCACCAACTCTTCAGTGGTGAAAGATCTTTCCAGGGATTTTAACTCGTTCGTGATGTGGGTGAACCGTGTATACATGTCCATCACAGTTTCATGATCACCCATATCAAATAACTCATATTGTCGCATAAGTAGCTCAATTCGAGATTGTTTAACTTGACTCGTACCTTCATGAGCAACTTGCAGAGCATTCCAGATAGCTTGGGCTGATTCACACTCAGAGATGCGAGTGTATTCATCGGGTCCTAGTCCAAAATATAGAAGCTTTTTGGCCTTGGCATTTTTCTCCATTTTCTTGTAGTCCTCGGCATCAAACTCTATGGATTCCTTGGGAACCTTCTTACCATCTTCAAGCACCTTAGTGGGAACAAGGGGCCGTTCTTGATGAGCATCCATAATTCATAATCTTCTGCCTGAATATAGTTCTCCATCCTATTCTTCCACCAACTATAATGTTGGCCGTTGGAATAGGGTGGACGAGTAATGGATTGCCCTTCAAGAATTCCTTGTGGGGTACTCATCTTCAGAATCTCTCAAGGTGTTAACCTTTTGTAAGAGAACCAGCTCTGATACCACTTGTTGAGTTCGTGAGTATACAACCACAAGAGGGGGGTGAATTGTGGTGTCTGATTTTCGCGTTGTAAATAACAAACACCCTAGTAGAGGTTGTTCTCAAATGACAAACACCCTGATAGCTTTTTTGCACGGGGTGTTCTCAATTATTGCAGATGCGAAAATCACCAAGATAAATGCAGAAAATAAAGCACACATAATTTTTACGTGGAAAACACCTCTAGCCCAACTGAGGTGTGAAAAACCACGACCTACCTCGTGTAGAATTTAACCACTTTCACTAACGGGCTTCACACGTTACAAATGTAACACACCTTGTTACAACTTGCAATCACGTAACCTTCTTCTCAAAGACAGGTTACACCACGTCCAACCTTCGCAAGATTAGACACATCCAAGTCCACACGACTAGGACACACTCACTCACTTTTCTGATTCAAGATCAGGGTTACAAACACCTTACAGGGGGTGCTTCTTACTAAGCAGATGTAAGGTACAATGAAGATCCTATTATGCCAAAGGTTTGAAAACTCAAAATCAAACACAGCTTATCACGGCTTGCTTTTCAGAATGAAGCTCAAGAATCTTTGAGTGTAAACCGAGTTTTCTGATTTTTTCCTGAATTTTTCAAAAAGCTGTGTTTAAGCAAATTCAACCTGAGTTTTCTATCTACTCTTTTCTCGTGTGTTGTGTGTCTACTGGGAGAGAAAAAGCTGAGGTTTTTAAACACAAAAACCAACGGTCATAAGCCACAGAATCAGCTAAGTATAGAAAACGATTTTCAATCAGGAAATGTTCTCCTACGGCTAGTGATTTCTCCAAGGCATTTGATGAGTTTAAGAGGGCACTAACTTTGCTTACTCCATCCTCACCAGTGTTCTCTTATTCACACCATTCTAAGATGCATGCAGCAATGCATGATAAGCTCTTACGAGCTTTGACGGCATCCGAGTTGATGCCGCGAGTCCTGAGCGATGATGAGGAGTGGCTGATGCTCCTCAGGCCTCTACAGCACCATCCTAGGGAGGCGTGGTTCGGGTACAATCAGTACCCGACCTAGTATAATCGTTCTCACTCTCCCCCCTTTCCTTCTATTTTTTTTTATTATTTTCTCTCTTGTTTTTGTTTGGTTGTGGATATTAGGATTGTATTTTTGTTGGTGATCATCTTGAGTTGAAATTTGGGATGTTGCTGAGCCATTGATGGCTATGATCACCGTTTTTGTATTTTTGTGGATGTTTGTGTGTTGTGATTGGTGGTGTTAATGGATTGGTCGATCTTTGTTTTTGGTGGTTAGTTTTGTATATATGTGTGGTATTGTTTTGATTTGGATTGTGTTTTTGGGGGAGTGTGTTAGCCTATGTATATATGTGTCGGTTTAGTGTTCTTGTGTAATTTTGTTTTTTTCTTTTTGTGTGTTTTGCGGCTGGTGATGACTCTCAGCTCCCAATGAGGACATTGTGAGATTTAGGTGTGGGGGTGGAGTCATCTCCCCTTTTATCCTTATTTTTGTGAAAAATTTTTCATTTTTGTGTAAATTTTTCAATTTTTCTCTTTCTTGTATAATTTTCCTTAATTTTTGAATTTGGGGGAGTTTTGTATTATTTTGATCAGCCTTGATCTCCGGTACCTTAGCTATTAGCTCGTATGTAAGTATAGATATTCATTCTAAGTCTGTCATTTTAGGCCTCAGTTCTAACCCCAACAGTCCATTATAATTTTGCAATCCACTCCTGATTATTGTATTATCATTACCTTACATTCTTGGTCTTCCATGATCGGCTCTCCCACTTGTCTACTGCACAGTTCCCTTTGTATGTGCTTGCACCCCTTTTCCAAAAATAAAAGCAAAAACAAACAAACTCATGCGCTACTGGGTGTATCCCTTTGAGGCGTGGCAAGAGTTTGGAATGAAAAAAAAAAAAAGGGAGGAAAGAAAAAAAGTGGGGAAGAAAAAAGTTTGGAATGACAAGTACCCCCTTTGAAGCATGCACTACTGGGTGCTACCCTTTGAGGCAATACTACTACTGGGAAAGCTTGTTTTCCATGCTAGCAAAATCAATAAGGTAGCTTATGTCAGTTGAGTGAGATTGAGTTTGATTTTGGTAAGCCAAAGTCTTAGGGTGATGATACACTTGCACACCAGGCACCAGGATGGATTCAATGTTTTCATGCGTCGTGGGATGAAAAGCTGATGTCTGGATGCCATTTTGTGGGATGATGTGTCCTAAAATGCATATAATGCTTGTGTATAGACTGATACTTGAGTTATTAGGGGGTTTTGGTTGATCCGAACGTGTACAGTTTACCTCGATGTATATATAATATGTTTTGTCATTTTTGGGTCTTCAATTTTTGTTTCTCTTTTGTTTGTTTTTCCTTTTTGAGATTTTGTGGGTATATCTTCTGCAATCAAGGGGTTTAAAGGGCTTGTTGCATATGCTAAATGCAACCGTGATTCCTACAAAAGTGAGTTAGTTGTTTAGTTTAGTTTTTCTTTTATTTTGCTCGAGGACGAGCAAAAGCTAGGTATGGGGGTATTTGTTAAGCGATAAATTGTCTTATTTTACGTGCCTCTTTCACCTACTTTTAGCTCGTATAATAACTTAATCTTTAGGATTTTTACTCGTTTTATTTATATTTTGCAGGAAATAACTCCAAATCAAGCAAACGTCGCGAAAAGGAGCGAAGGCGGGGCAAAGCGAAGAAAAACAGCGAAAACC
>JAKOGI010000754.1:277500-327500 GCA_029747015.1 Carnegiea gigantea
GCTTGTCCACCTCAGCATTTATTTGGATTGGCAGTTTAGGACAAAAGCGCTGTTGAGGCTGCTTTATCCATTTTACTCCTTTAGAAATAACTAACTTATGGACAGCAATTGGATACTACTTCTTCATCATTCAATACGGTACTCACAAAAATTGGCTTGGGGTCATCAATTATTCCCAAATTTATCTCCCGAAGGTCATCAATTGTTACTTAACCACCATCTTCCATTTCTATTGGTGCCGGTTGAACAACCTCGATAAAATCCTGGGAGGATCCTTATTCTATAGCAACTGAGTCACCATTTAAGCTTTTAAGTGAATTAGGTTGAGCTTGAACTTCACCACACATTTCATAGTTTGCCATGTCAATCTTATGATGTTTGGGGGCTCCTTGACAAGGAAATTCAAAATTTTAAGCATCTTCCTTATCTTTGATAGAAACAACATTAACATGTTCTGCTTGCTCGTCTTTATGTTGTTCACGAACCCAAACAAAGCTCCTAAGTTGTTGTCTTTTATTGTTTGCCTTCCACTTCTTTTGCTTTCTGACTTGGATATTCTTTTGTTTGGGGTCATTGACTTTCCCAAACCTTTGGAAAACTGAGATTCAAGGTTGGATCCTATTTTCCTTGGGAAAGCATATTTTGTTCTTAGGGTGTGAAAACTAGGTAATTTGTTCCATAGGCCTTGAGAACTCCCCCATCATGTGATACCAGGAGATTTTCAGAGGTGTCCCCTTGAAATGATCCTTTTAGGAGTCCACCTTCATGAGAGATATTCAGTCGCTTTTGGTTTCAGCTAATCTCCTTTTATTGTCCATTTTCCGCCTTATTTGAGATAGTGATGGTCCTCCTAGAGCTGGAGCACCTGAAGAGGACGTTCCCTTCGGGGATTTGAAGAGCTTCCTCTTAAGACCACTCTTTTATTATCGAGTGACGTTCTTATGACCAAGTTTTCTTTGGGTATTGATTAGTCGATTCTTTGGAGACGAAAAGTATAGCTCGTGATAAGAGAGTCCACAATTTTTGGAGACATCATGATATGCATCATTCCAGAATTTTTGGAAGAAGATTGGATTCATATTGTCATGTCCAAGAATCTTAGAAGGATGCATTTGTTTCAGAGTTTGATCCACCTCCAAAGTAAAATGTTGCGCAACTCATTGGTGGCTTTCAGCAATACATGCTTACAACTCATCATCTTAATGTGCTTAGAAGATGAAACGAAGTTGCTAAAACACTTAGTAACAATATCCAAATAAGACCTTAGCCCACTTGCAAGACACCTGACTCATCCACAAGATAATCGATATAATTAGTTGCTCCAATCCCCACATTGAGTTAAATCACCTAGTGTTAGCATCCTAATACTTCAAATAATTCGCTCAGGTATGCTACCACCAAAGGATTTCTTCTCTGCACTTTCAACCATTCCTTTTTCACTATTATATCTCCTTATGCCCATAAGTGTCCTTTCTGTTTCAGTTGGGCCTCAAAATTTTTGAACTCTAGAGAGACATTACCAAATTGATCATGATCATGGTTTCACTTCATGAATTCCTTGGTTCAAGTTTGAATTTTTGACATCATTAGCAACAACAACACTCCAACTTGATGCCTCGCCAAGGCTTGCACAATTAGATTTTTACACCATATGTTTTTCAATTTAAATTTTCTTATGACATGCCTTCTTCACATAGAAGATCTACACTTCAACAAAGTAAGAAAATGATAAAAAAATATAGGTGCCAATGGGGGTTACCTCTACCTTTTGAGAAAAATAAGGGATCATTAATTGATACATAAAATCTGCAACTATTCATCCATAATCCTCCCCATCCTCATGATTATTGCACCACATGAATCTGCAACCAGAGCAGCCTAAGTCAAAAAGCTTATACTCCATGAAGGCATATATGAAACTACCAACATGTGACTTCTCATCATAACATGTCCCATTCAAGTCCCCCCACGAGCCATGGAAAATTCAAGTAGTTTAACAAATTTGTAATAAGCTCTCCAGTACATAATTTATGTTGCATTTTGACCACAAATACACATCGTAAAGCGCTAGGGGGGCTCGTATGCATTCTATTGAATTTTTGCATCAATGTGATGAAAAGAGAAAAGAATAGCATACAAAAGTAAGATCAATGTATTTTTCCCACAACAACACAAAGCCACTAAACCTCTCTCGGGCATCCATGAACATGCCAAAATAATCCCCTGAGTTACCCACCATATTCTCCATCTCGCTTTTTTGGTCCCCAAAATGGAGATCACACTTGGTGAATACCTTTGTGATATTTGTGAAGATCAATAACTACACAGGCTTCACCTACAAACTTAGCAATTAAAATAGAGGGCACTTATTGGTGCATCCTCTCCCTTTTGAGAATTAGAATTTTGAGTCCCTTTTTCATCTTCTAAAAGCCCTACCCTCTCCACTGCCTTAGAGCAACCACCACCCTCTAGTTTTCTCTTGAACACCTCCTTTCTTGCCTAGGACAACAATGATCATCTTCATCGACTACTATGCTAGAAGCAGCATTGACAACCATGTGATCTTAACTAACTCCCTTTTCTTGTTAAAGTACTTCTCGTCGAAAACGCGTCATTGTCTTACCTTGAAGTTCTTCTTGGTATTTTGGAAAGCACAAAGAGCTTCGTTTCCTCTCGTGTTTCACCTTCGACATTTCTTGTTTGCAGCTTGAGAGGCATGCGACATAACCATGTGCCTTATTGCAAGTTATTTTTCAAGGGTGTTAGGATCAATAATCTTATAGGATTTGAGAATATGAGCAATCTCCCATAATCCTAACAAAAAAAAGAAAGTTTGATATACTTCAAAATAATTCCATATGGATTCCCCCTCCAGTTTCACAGTTATTCCATGACACAAAGGTTTAATGGTGTCCACGGCCACACGAAAATACAATCTCGTATCAACATTTCACATGTTCTCTTCTTCAGATATAGCAAAGGAACTGATTTTAGAAACTAATAATGTCGTTAAAGAACTCACCTATCTGATGGTCAGCACTTCATAAGCTTTCACCTACAAATTAAATTGAATTTTCGAAGTCTGCTTTAGCGCCATCCATTCTTTGACAAGGAGAATGCAATCATTAAAAGCTCCTTATCAAATGCAAACTCTTCAACTTTTATGGAAAGATGAATTATGAAGAGTTTTTGCCCCAACTTCCTAACCGCCAATCCATTCGCTAGTCTTCACATATTTTGAAAATAGTTTTCATAGCCTGATATTTGTATATTCTAGGCAAGAAATCTCCTCATCAAATTCCACCAAATCTTGTTCCTATGCTGTTTGTTTCAACTTCCTCCCCTTAGCCTCCAAATCTTTATTGGCAAGGTGTAAAAGCTTAGAGCTAAAGAGAATTCACTCAAAAAACCCTAATACCAAAAAGAAATACTCTTACTGTCGGCACACATGAACCGAAAGAGAGAAGCATCAACAAAGTGATGAGTGATGTACCTGTGGCGAGGCGGAATTTGATCAAACCACCGCCCCTCCAAGGAGGGGCACAAAGACAAACATATTTTAGGGTTTTATTGGAGAGAGCAGTTCAATGTAATGTAGATGTTTTTGTTCAAGAGCAACTCGATCAAAATCTTGAACTAGTAGTTACATACTCCCTAATTTTGATTAAAAGTCTCATTGCAATCCACATAGAGTTCCCATGTAAATATATAGCGATATATCTTTTGTAGATTTTTAATCATTATCTTTTTCCGTACTAATTGAAGCTCGTACTAGTCGAGTTACAGTAAAGACTAGATAAAGAAACATGCAATGCATGACTATTTATGATATAAAATCTTAGATGAAATATTGCTTGCTCTAGCAAGAAGTACGAAAGGTTAACATTTGGTTTTCCCTTGCTTTAGGACTATATTAACAAGTAGATAAAATCTTCCCACTGAATATTGACGCAAGGTACAAAGTGAAACAATTGCACGCTTTCAAAAGAGTTGAAACAATAAATTGAGACCAACTCCTTTTTATGTTTGGCGGGGGGGTGTTGGGGAGGAGGGGGCACTCGGATTATATTGGATAACAAAAAGCCTTCCTCAACTATTCTCTACATCTTACCTATGCTTGTAATGTTTTAGAGGAACTTATAGTATGGATTGAAAATTGTTTTTGGATCTTGGATCCTCCATTACACTGGAATCGAGTCACTGTTGACCTAATAAGGGTCCCATCATAGATTTTGTCCACTTACAAAACTCGAACCCGATACTTTATTTAAAAGAAATAAGTTTCAAACCACTTGAATTAACATATATTGGTAGCATGGATATAGATTTGAACATGAAATAAATCCAAATTACACACATAAATGGATTTTTAAGAGTGCGGTCTGATGCAAGTACTGATGCACATTTTTAGCGTGGGAAGGTGGTTGCTTATGAACGAACGAACTTTCCAGGGAAAGCAAGGAAGCCCAAGAATGGGGGGTAGGGAAGAGAATACACTAATTTAGGGCATGCTGCGCCAAATTCAGCTTCAAAGCTTTGAGCGCAGCCCCTCTGATTACTGCACTCCCCTTCACTTGAAAAATATGGGGGCTCTCGCATGAGCATTGGAAAATGTCGACGTCATGTCGTACAACAAAGTGATTCTTTAATAAAAGGTTTAACTTTGAATTGCCCCCAAAAATTAAAATATAAAAAAAAGCTGGAATCGCCTGCATGGCTTTGGTCCATTGGAACCGTATAAAGCTTACACGAGGATCCCATTTGCTCTGTCTCCCCCGCCTTCTCTCCCTCTCGTCTTCTCTCTCTCTTGTCCTCTCTTCCTCTCCCTGCCACCCAGAATCCGACTGTTTCTCTCTCTAGCAACACCACTGCCCAATATTCGCCTGTCAACTTGATGCCTCCTGAATTTTTTTTGGGAATTGAATGTGCCCCAAATTTTGAGTCTGAATTCAATCATCTATCTGTAGCTGATCAATACTCGCCAGGAATTCTTTGGGGTTGGACCAACACGGTGAGGTTCGCTATTTTTAGTGCGGATTGCCCCCACCCCCCGCCCATTTGGTTTACATGGTCTGCGTTACCGGCATTGTTAATTTGTTTGATTTTAATTAGGTAGTTGAATTCTATTTGTTGTTTTTTTTCAAGGTGGGCAATTCTTGTTTGCTTGATTTTCAAGTTTAATTGAGTTGAATTTCAATTTTTCCCCTTGGAGTCGCAATGTTCAGAATCTTGCGTTGAAAGAACCCGCTTCGTAGTTTCTTCATTCAAGGCTTTTGTGGATGTGCCATTGAATTGTTTTGTGACTTCTGTAATTTAATGTCTTGTTTATGTTTTCCATGTTCTTTTTTCTTCTGAGTTTTCAAGAAATTTATGCTTAGAGATACTGATGTTTATTAAATTTGGGCGTTTTACTATAAATATAATCTGTTGCACCTTTCTGAATTCTGCAAATCAATCTGTTATACCTTGTTATATGTGCTGCTGGGGTAAGTTACTTGCTTTAGCATATGGTTATTTTTATGTATATCCTGTTTAAGTTTCTATATGCAATTTTGGGTATGCCAGGGATGTGGGAAATTTGAAATTGTTGTGGTCCAGATAAGACGTAACTGGAAAAGTGTTTCTGGGAATGACCCTTTTTGAAACTCAGGATTTGCATTCTGAATTGCAGATTGAGCGTATGCCGGGGAACAAGTATAATGGTAGTTCTAGTATCCCCACGGATAGAGTAACTAGGCTCCTGAGGGAAAGGGAGTTAAAAAAAATCAGCAGGGCTTCTTCACTTAACAGCGAAACTCTTGATAATAACAAAAGCGCGGAACCTGATTTTTCTCATGTAGAAAGATACTTGGAAGGAGCTGTGTCTGCGAGCCCCTATGAAGTTCCTGAAGAGTTGTTGCCCACACAAAGACTATTAGTGGTTGCTAATAGGCTGCCGGTTTCTGCTGTTAGGAGAGGTGAAGACTCATGGTCATTAGAAATTAGTGCTGGAGGTTTGGTTAGTGCTCTTTTAGGTAAGCCAATGCTTACTTTTGTTCTTCATGGTATTGCATTAACAAAACATAGTTTAGTTATGGTGTCCATCCGCCAGTAAAACTAACACAAAAATCTTTACGTGATGACCATCAAAAGGCGTGAAGGAATTTGAAGCAAGATGGATTGGATGGGCTGGTGTTAATGTACCCGATGAAGTTGGACAAAAGGCTCTTACCCAGGCTCTTGCAGAGAAGGTTTTATTAACATGGCTTCTACTACTTTGAATTGACTTTTGCATCGTTCTTTACTTTTACTTGTTCTTACCAACTGTTTTGCGGTTCCTTAATTGATTACAGAGATGCATACCTGTTTTCCTAGATGAGGAGATAGTACATCAGTATTATAATGGTTACTGCAACAACATTTTATGGCCTCTTTTTCACTATCTTGGTCTTCCTCAAGAGGACAGACTTGCTACAACGAGAAGTTTTCAGTCTCAGTTTGCTGCTTACAAAAAGGCTAATCAAATGTTTGCTGATGTGGTAAATAAGCACTATGAAGAGGGTGATGTCGTTTGGTGCCATGATTACCATCTCATGTTCCTCCCTGAATGCCTCAAGAAGCATAACAGCAAGATGAAAGTTGGATGGTTTCTTCATACACCCTTTCCTTCCTCTGAAATTCATAGAACATTACCATCTCGATCAGAGCTACTCCGAGCTGTCCTTGCTGCTGATTTGGTTGGGTGAGTCCGCCTTTCTTATCTGCTATGCTTTTATAATTGAGTTGATAATATCCACAAATATATCAATAATTGTGCAAGCTACTTGACTGAATTCCAACATTAGTTAGATCTCAGCATATTGCAATAATTAGATCTCAGCATATTGCAAGCATGAATCCAATCCCAATTCGTTATTTTGCACAATTTTCCATTTTCAGATTGATTCATTCTTCAAATAGTCTGGCACTAGACTCTCATCTATCCTGCCATCTACTATCCCGAAATGTGGGGCTGATGGAAACAATTCTAGTTGCATTCTAGTTTTGGCATTTGCCAACAATCTGTCTTTAGCTAACTCAAGTGTGATTTACCTTATTATTAGTTGAAGCCCTTGAATGAATAATTCTGCTTTAGATTCTGAATTTAACTTTGAATTGAGCTGTTGGTTTCCTAGACACTTCTTGAGCCATTAGCTTTTGGGGCGTAAGAAGTCATTCTAATTGTAACAGTGGTTGATTGTAATGCCAAGAGTCTGCCTTCTGTAGTAGCTTTTGATTTATTTCAATATTCTTGACAGTTTGAAGAAAAAGGGGGAAAAAATTTTACAAAGCAGAATAATTTTCTTTAGCTAACTGAATACGTTAATGTATTGTATAGACAAAACTGCTTTGGCTCATTGTGCTCGGCAAATTCTCTTCTACCGTACCTCACCATTATGAGGTCTATAAAATGATGTGCTTGTTAAGTTGAGTTTATTTTCATCTATCTCGTTCCTTGCAGTTTTCACACCTATGATTATGCAAGGCACTTCGTTAGTTCTTGCACTCGTATTCTTGGAATGGAGGGTACACCTGAAGGTGTTGAAGATGATCAAGGAAGATTGACCCGAGTGGCTGCGGTAAGTTCACAGAAAATAATTTTTTTCTAACATGCTTTTTTATTGAAAGCTGAACATATCTAACACGTTTTTGGTTTTTGTATTGTCTTAGTGTATTTTGTAAGCTTTCTATTTGTTGGTGTTGTTCTTATGTTTAATTTCTCTGCTCCATGGCTCAAAATTCCAGTTTCCTATTGGAATAGATTCAAACAGGTTCATTCGAGCTCTTGAACAGCCTCAAGTTCAAGAGCATATCAAGGAATTGAAGGAAAGATTTGCTGGACGAAAGGTATGTGCTTGTGCCTGATGATGCTTCCAGATCCTTTTGAATAAGGAATTTTTCTTGCACATTTCTGTGGCCAACAAATAGATCTGGTTTGAGCATGTTCATAATTTGATGCGTTGACCTTCAACATGAGATATGCTTTCAATGTCTGGTTGTGGGGTATCCTTATTTTTTGGGAATATTTTTTTTACTGTTTACACCTTGCCTTATTATGTGGTTACAAATCTCTAGCAAGCTCACATGTCTATGTGCTTTATATGATGAATGGCTGTGGCTTTTATTTAATAATAAACTGATGCTGGTATAATCCATTTAAAACAATTGAGGACACCTGCTAATGTGGTCTATTTTATGCTACCTCCCTAGACTGGTTAGGCCCAAAGCCGACTGTTGGGGAAGTTTTACTGTTAAAATAGTAGAAAGTATCATAGCCGCTCCTTTGCCTTTTCCATTAGTTTACTCAATCCAGATATGGAAATTCTCTTCATGGTTTATGGAATCTTGGACAGGTTCCTGATGTTTTGTCTGATGCATTGGGCTTACTTCTAAACAGAAACATCAATTCACCTGTTACAGAAAATAGATAACTGATGTATGTCACTTCTGCTGAATAGCTGCAATAGTTGCTTGATCCTGATTCTTAAGTTTATTTTGGTAAACTTCTTGTTCATTGCAGCATTTTGTGGGACTTTGGAGGTTCTTATTGCTTTCCATGCATGGTTAGAGATGGTTTTTCTGCTGGTAATTTGAATGCTAAACCATGACAGGTCATGCTAGGTGTTGATCGCCTTGATATGATAAAAGGAATTCCACAAAAGATACTTGCATTTGAAAAATTTCTGGAGGAAAATCTCTACTGGCGGGATAAAGTTGTGCTGCTCCAAATTGCTGTCCCAACTAGAACAGATGTGCCTGAATGTATGCTCCTTTTCTTCGCTGCCTTCCCTCAACCCCCCCCCCCCAAAAAAGGAGAAGTAACTGTTTGTTTTTTTTTAAAAAAAATATTTAAGGAACTGCAATTTGTTCGAACTGATAATCAACTAAATTCCCCTAACATGTTCATTGTGTCCCACAATTTCATACATTCAATGACAGCTGATATCTAAGTAAAAGCTTATTTCTTCTTGAACACAGTTTGAATGGAAACTATTTCTTCTTGTTGTATTGTATAGCCTTTCCACGCAATTGTGTAAATGAAAGGAAATATAATTCGATGTGATGATTAAGTGGTGAATGAGTCACCCAGTGGCAGGCCATATATACTGCTTGGCAATGTTGGGATATGAGCATATGTGGTACTATGTAGCCTTATTATCAGGATGCTATCATCTCTTAGAAATTGCTTGAAGAAAAAGAGAGGGTGATGGACTCAGACTAAATATATATGTTTTCAAGGGGTGCCTAGCATAAGAAATTGAGAATATAGACGTGTCTCAGGCATTTATTTTTTGTGGTTGTTTCTTGTACTTAAAAGAAACACAAAGATATGACATTCTCAATATTCAAATTTTACTGGGTGAAAGCTGCTCTTCATATGGTGGGGGGTTATCTTCAGCCTACATCTTTAAATGAACATCAGTACTGACTTTCTACCATGTAAAATATGCAAATTATTTTCAATTTGCAAATGGTATATTGGATGCTGCAAGTATCTCCAGTTTTCTATGCACGGTATCCCTCCCTCTCAAAAAAAGACTGGTTGTTGCTGAATTTTTTAAATGCCCAATCAGATTTTCCCTTTACTTGTAGAAGTAAATCTGTGGAGTAGGAAGGTTTGGGTTTTCTTATTTAGCGATAGACAAGAGGTTAGTCTGGCCAGCCACGATTTCAATGCTCCATTCACCAATTGTCAGTAGAGCTTAGCCACACTTAGGTGGACTTATACTAGTTACTAAGTTCTGACTTCTGAAAGACATTGCTTGCACCACCTTCATTGCAATTAAGGCGGTGCTTTAGTGAGGTGTTAGATAAAGCAAGAACAATCTCGTGCCTGTTTAAATGAAGACAGAATGAAGTTCAAGCAATGGGTGGTGTTCTTTGTTTGGAAAACGTTTTATTTTATTACAGCTGTTTATTTCAAAGAAAATGCACCATTGCCCTTTCATTCCCATGATTCGTTTGAATGACATCTTAATACGTTGGCAAATTTGTCTTAAGATTGTCTTTTTTGTTGTGTAGTAATTAGTTGTAAATGTCTTTTCAATCTAGGGTCTGGAAAAAACTCAGAAGTGAGGTTGGGAGATTAACCCTCTGCACTTTGCCTAGTGTGGCACTCTAGGGTTCTGGGCTGGTTTGGCTGTCTGCAGTCTGATATCAGTTTAGATGGCTACACAATAAATGAGAGAGAGCAATTTTATCTAGGCCCATCTAAAATGAAGGTCGAGTTTAATGAAATTGTATTGCGAGTGAGAATCGAAAAGCTGAGGATGCTGGTTTGAAAGTTCCCCTAACCTTGGAGATATTGGATGAAAATTTCCCTGCTTGACTCGTTGATTTTTCCCCCCCAGAGGAGCTCTCTCTATATTTTCTACATTAATAAGAAATCTTTTTTTGGTCTGCGAAACATTCTTATGGAAACTTGTGAAATAGTCCTCAGTGGGAAGCTTTGCTATGTACTGGTAGTGTTGTAAACATTCTCATAGAAACTTTGCACATCATAGGCTTGATTGCAAGTTAATGTTTGTCAAGGTGAATATTGTGATTTTAATCTGTATTTGGCATAAGAATTTAAGTTCCATTGCTGTCAACAAACCAGATGGACGGATTTTAGTTCACACCCTTTTTGGGGAAACATCGTAGCGACATGGAGTTGCTTGACATCTCTTGTGGATCAACTAGACATGATGCCATATTCCTCATGTAAAATAATTCTTAAGTTCAGTATTTTGATCCGGGGTCTATTTGTTATTGGTCTTCCCTTGTTATGTCAACTTCTTGTTCTTGCAGATCAAAAACTCACGAGTCAGGTTCATGAAATAGTCGGACGTATTAATGGGAGATTTGGTACTTTGATTAAGGTTCCAATCCATCATTTGGTGAGTCATTCACTTGATAACTCGACTTTTCTTTTAATTTATGATTGTCTTATGCGTTGTGGAGGTTATGATTGAGTTGCATATAAAGCTCTGATGATAGAACATCAGTTGTGATAGTTTTATTTATGTAATCCCTCTTTCTGTAGCTGATGTCACATTTGGTATGGTCCAATGCAATGAAATGCAGTTGAACATAATCAATAGAAGAAAATTGATAAAATTTTTTGCAATTTTTATTGGATTGCATTGAACAACACTCTACCCAAAGTGATATAGAAGTACATACAGCTGCAATTGCTGCTGCATGGGATATCTGGGGTACTGTAAATGTATGGGACATCGTTTATATGCTGAAGATTGAAGCTGTTGTGCTTTTCAGTATTTGATAGTCATGTGTGCATGTATCTCAAAATGAATTGAATATTGCAAACCAGAGTTCCATGTGGCACAATGGTTACTGAGGATCCTTGTGAGGTGTTAATTCACATCCCAAAATTAGATCTTGGGGGTACACATTCTCCCTTGTTTGGGAGAATTTGTGGCTCGCGGCTTTTAGTTTCTTAGTTTGTCTTATCATATGATGTTGGTGCATTCAATATTCTGCCTCCGTCCTGTTTCCTTCACTTTGCCATGTATCTGAATTTGCCACAATATTCTTTTGATTTCCTTGAGCTATGATTCAAACTTTATTATGTTCCACAGAATTGAGCTACGTCTAATTGTTAAGTTGCCCGTTATGGAAGTAAGCTGTTCAGGTGACAGAATCAGATTTTACTTTTTTTTTTGGGGGGGGGGGGATGTTTGATCTATGTGGATGGGCATTATGCTTTATATAGAAATTTTTGCATGGTATAATCATTAACTGTTATCAATTGTCATGCTCTTGCTTAGCTCTGCCCTAGAAATCCCCAAATTTCTTTGGATGCAAGCTGAAGAAGGTTTTCAATTTGGTTGCAGGATCGTTCTCTGGACTTCCATGCACTCTGTGCACTATATGCTGTGACTGGTATGGTTCTATCATTACTGTTGACTTCTTTCCAAATTGTTCTTGTGATGATGGACAAGTACTTCCAGAATGATGGCTTTTTAGGCAAAGTTACTGGCTAGAACTGGCAAAAAATTGTGTTTTTGAGAAGTGAGAATAGTGAGTTTTTAGGAGCTGAATGGACTATATCAAGAGTGATGTTCTGGGATTACGCGATAATTGATCATATAGGCATATGTTCTTCCTCTTTGATTGAATGAGTTCCATGAGTAAAGGATAAGGGCAACTATTTTATACCTCTGAATTTGTAAAAACTTAAGCAAGCAGAAAGGTTGTGGGGCTGCCCACCATTTTGTTGTAAGTTGGAACCTGCTGTTATGGAAGATTTTTGGGTTATTGCGTCAAAGAAGAAAAGAAAAACAGGGAAAAGCTAGCTTCCAAATTCAGTTTGTCTCATAGAATTTTGTCGGAATAGTTGTATATTTCTTTATCAATGGAAAGATCAGTTTACCACTTAGTAAGCAATCATGGTATAGTTCAATGCAGGTAACGGGTTACTAGGCAAAATTTTTCGGGCTTGGATTGGTTTTTCTAATGTGATTTCTATTCAAGAGACAGTAGTCTTAGCATACTTGGTTTGTTGGAGATCACCAAGGTTGGTTCACCTTGTTTTTGTCACATAGTTGAGGAGTGGAATTCTGGAGTTTTGGCACAAATTGCTGCTCCAACAGTTGTTTTAACATTTTGTATATTTTGCAGTCAAGTTTGGCATGGGGTCCATTAGGCACTATGCCTTTTTATTTTTGGTCATTCACTGTATATCTTATGGAAAGGTAAAAGATTGGTGAGATGAGGCTGGGATAGTTTGAAGTTTACAAGCTAAATTATATTTGGAACAGATTGTTATTTTTGGATCGATTGAGCTGTAATTCAGGTGGAATATGGAGGTCCTTGAGAAGTGCACATTGACTGTTGGAAGAGAAGATTTTCAGGGAGATTAATATTTTGCACGAGTTTAAGTTAGAGAGTTTTGGGTATTCAGTAGACGAGATACAGTGTAGATGGAATGATGGACCCATCCTAAGAATGACATTAAGAGTTTGTCATTTTCCTGTTGGGGCAGAACAGAAATTCTTGGTGGGGATAACATGTATATGGTCAAGACAAGGTGATATTAAGTCTGAATCATGCTCAAGTTTGTTTGAGCAATCAAACGAAGGAGATCTCATTTTAAAGAATTTTGAGAGGGTAGGATTCAGGTGCCTCGAAAGCGCACTACTATCATGGATGAGTTTTTTCTTATTTTTATAGTTTTTCCTTTACATAAAAAATGCATTGGAAAGAGATCAAGGGGGTGCCTCAGGACCTTTTCCATTGTTGTAGAGCACTGCCAGCCCTTTTCAGGAAGGATTGGCTTCGAATGTATTTTCTTACATTCGTTAGCTCTATGTTGGGAGCATCAGGATGATGTCAGTGATGATTTAGGGAACGTGTTGGAGGTTTGAGTAGTGCTTTGTGGGGCATTGTGGGATGGAGCAGAAATTCCACTGCTGTTGCTCTATGTTTTTGTTCTTTCCTTTTCCTGATATGCCGGGTGACATGACCTGTTTGGCTGTTTATTCTTTAGACTGAGGAAATATGGGTATTTGCATGGGTCTGGAGAAGCTGGGGGTTTTGTACTCTTAGGTGGCACTGCTGCAGTGGAATATAGGTGCTTATCCATTCTTGATATGTCAATTAGAACAGGAAAACAAATTATAATATTAAGTAGTTGATAGCAGTGCATGTGATTATTGGATACATATTACAGAATTTTTGCTTTAAAAATGTTTTCCTGTGGGTTTTTGTGGTGCAACATTGGCGTGGCTTTGAGGTGAACCGAACTCGTCTTAGTCTGAAGATAATTGCTTGGATTCATAATTGCTTTATGGCTCTGCGGGTTGCACTGGATAGGGTGTGACGAAACTGCTTGGACTGCTAAAGTGATAACTGAAGCGAACAGAAGGCCTTCTTGAGAATGCTATCAGCTAGAGCAGTTAATACGCAAAATAAAATTGCCTCAATATGCTTGGACTCTTGATGGAGGACAGAAATTTCCTAGAAAGAATAGTGGGGAAGGGAGACCCATACAGGGTCTTGCTTTCCTAACAAATGCAGGAGCTATGTTTGCCTAGTTGCAGCAAATATCCAGCTAGTGAGATTGAGGGAAAGCAATGGCCAGTGCAGTACTTGGCCCAATCTACATTCAGGCTAATAGCAATCGGATATTTGGTAGGACAAAGAGTACGGTGGAGACTGACAGTTCTTTTTAAGTTGGTTGGGACTGATTTACCAGGCAAGAACAATGCAAATTTGGAGAGCACCAACTATTTTTATTTTTAGGTGGTAAAGTCCTTTTTCAGTGAACCATCCATCGCCAATTTATGGAAAAGGGTTTTCAATTGTGGAAGAAGTACTAGAAAGAATTTATCTTTTTGCAGCATAATATGTTTTTGCCTGTTTGTTGCTCTCTCAATGTCAGCACCCAAACAGAACCCTACTTTTTGGACCATAAACTTGGGCCTATCCTTAAATGCTCCATAAATTTAGAGCCTTAGAGCATTTGCAATGGGGATTGGGGGTTTCTAAAGTGAGGGATTTGAGGTTGTCAAATGATAAAAGCAACAATAATTTCCAACTACATGAAAGTGTGAAACTCACCGCTACAATGGGGGTGTGTAGCAATATTTCTTCAAAATTTCTTCCCAATATAAATGGGCCGAGGATGATATATCACTTTAACTTTTTCTTATTGTCTTCCCAATTTATTTTCATGATACATATTTGGACATTTATTTTGCTATTTTTTCTTAATAAAATAATAATGATAATTAATTTGTGTAAAAAAACTTGGATGCTATTTTATGTATTTGTTAAAAAAAAATGGAAGTGAACTCCTTTTTTTGGATTGGACTAATAAGAATTTATTAATTACCTTTACAATATTAGTTTCAAAAAGCCCGCCTAAGGCATGCGTAGGTGTTGCCTCGGCGTGAGGCTACCTGGTCAGCGCCTTGGAGGGAATTAGGTGTGCCTCAAGGATGCAATCTTCCCCCTTTTGTTCTTTTTTTAGCCTTGCCTTCACCTTTTTTCTTCTTTTCTTTCCTTGGGAGCTAGAAGGTGAGTTATGCTTGTACGACAAGTGTGTGCATTGGGGAACTGCGACGACAAGATAACATATTTTAAGGTTATCTGTGGTCTTAGTAATTATATTGATGTCTAATCACTTTTTTAATGCATTTATCTAACTTGTTTGTGCAAAATTTGCTTTGCGAAATGTGAAAGACTTCTAAGCATTTTTGGATAGACGTGCGCCTCGTATCCATGATGCGTGCGCCTTCACCTTGCGCTTTGTGCCTTGTGCTCTGGGACTCTATGTGCCTTAGTGCGCCTCACGCCTTTTAAAACTAAGTGTACATTGCAAAATATAGTGGGTTGAGGTTGAATTCAATTTTTTTTTTAAAAAAAAAGAAAAAGGATGAGGGTTTGGGTGAAAAATTTGAATAAAAAAAGAAGGCATGCTATTGTATTCCATTTATCAAATTTTCGTGGAAAAATCATATTGTTTTTCTCTCTCATTCTATCGCAAATGAAGCAACAATTAGATGTTTCAGGAAAAAAGGAAACAAAGTAAAACAACTTACTGATGAGTGATGGTTGAGGCAAACGAGGCTTGTGAACAGTAATACGCACCAGGTCATGGTGCAGAGTTGAACGTGCCCACGTATTTATGTTTCTGGGAAAAAAATGTGGCAAAATGGTGCATGATGGGGTTTTTGGTAATAAAACGGTGTTTTTAAGTGGGGCCTATGCCTGAAACCCTAGACCCTGCATTGCTAATTTTAATAACTTTCTCCAATGTTTCTATCCTTGAAAGGTGTACCAAAAGTTTTTGGGGGGATTTATTGCAGTTTCTTCCTAAAATCCCACCTACATAACCCCATTGCAATTGTTGTTAGATTAAACAAAAAGTGAAAAAAAGAGATTTTGATATTAGAGTGTGTTGGTCGGACTGACATTTGCATGATTCATTGTTTCTTTTCCCTTGTCTTGCTTTGTTCTCTGCCATACTTGGCTTATTCCTCCAAGAGCCAAACTTCTTATGCTTTCTAAGATCTTCATTAATGTAGGACGTTTTAAGAGCAATTCTCACACAGTGAAAATTCACGCAAGAACTTTCAAGTACTCAGTAATTTAGTTCATTTAAGTCTACCTTTCCTCAATACACTAGGAGGTTTATATAGGAATCAATCCAACTGAAAAAGAGAAATAGAAAATATATCTGAAGATTACGAAAGCTAAATTAGGCTAAGAAATAAAATCAGATAGATATTTATTCGAAAAGAGAATCCCTCGATTTCGAAATCTCCTATGCTTCCTAGAATACACATTGCCATAAAATTGCTTAAGAGATGCTTCATCATTCTCTCCTATCGAAAAGGAACTCGACTTCGACGAGTTGTCTTGGAGGTACCACTCTAAGAGAGTCAGATTCAGATCACGGAACTCATCTTCAGTAATCCAAATAGAGCATCAGATTGCGGCCATCCTGACCACAAGGAAGCATCGGAACCCACTACCAAAAGATGACATAAACTCATCATCCAGCATTGCCTTGATGTTAGCATGTAGCTGTGGCAAGGGTGGGAGCTCAGGGACCTGACTACCTGGAGAAACCCCAAAGCGAAGATAAGGAGATTCGAAAGTACTATGATGAAGAGTGAAATCCTTCACATTGGAAATAGGACTAATACCCAAACCATCACAGAAATCAAGTACATATGCATTAGATCCCAATTTTCGAATGATCCGGTAAGGTCCCATGGCATGAGTGTGAAGTTTTTTGAGGGAGTTTTTGGGTAATCGTTTAGGTCGAATATGTGCCATAACAAAATCACCTACCTCAAAATTCACAGCTCTATGACGCACGTCAGTTGAAAGCTTATAACTGTCATTGCTTAAAGCAATCTTGCGTCGAATCTCAGTATGCAAGTGAATGTGGATGCAGGATGTAAAACTTGGGCATTAGGTGGGAGGGGAATGAGGTTACCAGGGTGCGAGGGGAGGAACCATTGACAACCTCAAGAGGACTCTTACCTGTGGACCGATTGACTGCATTGTTATATGTAAACTCAACAAGATGCAAACTCAAGTCCAAAGTGCCTTGTTTCTCCCTCACTGAGCAGCTCCCCAAGGCTGTGATTAACAACCTTAGTTTGCCCATCCATTAGAGGGTGAAAGGCGGTAGAAAATTTCAAAGTAATACCACACAATGTCCTCAAGGTCTTCCAGAAATAGCTCATAAACTTGACATCTTTATCAGACACAATATAACGGGGAAGATTATGCAACCTAACAACCTCTTGGAAGACTAACTTAGCCACATGCAAAGCATCGTCAGTCTTTCTGCAGCATATAAAATAGGCCGTCTTAGAAAAGCTATTAACACAACCAAGATCGAATAAAGACCCCGAGATTTCCTTGGAAGACAGAGTACAAAAGTTCATACTAATGTCTTTCCCAAGAGCATGTGGGATAGGAAGAGGTGTGTAAAGCTAGTTTAGCTAACTGAGAGGTGCGACATTGAGACACAATGCGATAGACATCTCTTTTGAGAGAGGGCCAATAGAAGTGATCTGCAACCAACGCAATGGTCCTATCTTTACCCAAGTGACTAGCTACCCCCCCAGCATGCATCTGCCAAGCTAAAAACTCCCGAAGCGATGTCTTAGGAATGCATAACTTAGAACCCCGAAATAGGAAACTGTCCTGAATGACAAAGTCAACATGATGGTTGCGATTTCCTACCCAACGGTCTGTGTAAATGAGTGAAAAGTCAAGACAAGAGGTGGAAGTACTTTTGAGCTTGTCAAAACCTAGAACCTCAGCCTGCATTGTCTATAAGAGGTAACCAATGCGATTGAGGGCATAAACCGCCTTATTTTCAACACCGGATTTGTGCTTTAGGACAAAGGAATACTCACTAGATATACTTAACCCACCTGGCATGCTTAGGGTTGATGCTAGACTCAGAATTCTAGTGCTTAAGGGCTTCATGATTCAAATACATGACAAATTCATGAGGTAGGAGGTAATACCGCCAATGACGAAGGGACTGCAGTAGAGCGTATAACTCTCTCATAGGTGGCATACTTGATCTGCCTAGATTCACTGAGCTTTTCTCTAAAGAATGCTGTAGGATGTCCCTCTTGACTTAACACTCCACCATTGTCATATCCAGAGGCGTTATAAGCAACCTCAAAAAGAGCAGATGACATCATCACCTTAATCTCCTGAAAAGCAGATGCCACTTTAGGAGTCCACTGAAATGGGCTTTTCTTCAAGCAATTTGTAATAGGTGCCATAGCAAAGTTGAAGTGTCTAATGAACCTCCTGTAGGAGGCAGAGTCCATGGATTCAAAATGTGGCCGAACTGCGATGAAACGGCCGCATTGAAAAGGTTTTGGAGCTGGGCGAACCACGTTTTCATGCCGCGACAGCCGCGCTATGGAATGCAACTGCTGCATTAGAGCGATTTTGCCGTATCGAGACTGAAACCGAAACCGTATTTTGAATCTTTAGGCAAGACCATGAAAACTTCTGGCCTCAGTAATGGTCTTGGGTTCAGGCCACTCTCTAATGGCTCTAATTTTGTCAAGGTCAGCAGAAATACTTTGAGCAAACACAATGAACCCTAAACAGAGGACTTGGGGTTGAAGGAAGATTTTCATTGGATTATCGAAAAGCTTGGCTTCTCTAAGTGTGCAGAAAAGTTGCCTAAATTGGTTGTTCTGGACTTGGTGTGATGTCATCAAAGTACTTGACCCAGAATTTCCTCATAAATGGCTGAAGAACATGAGTCACTAATCTCATAAAAGTACTAGGGGCGTTGGATAACCCAAAAGGTATAACCATCCACTCAAATGAATCATCTTGGGTCTTAAAAGCAGTCTTCCATTCATCTTCCGGTCTAATATGAACCTAGTAATAGCCACTGTGCACATCTATCTTAAAGAACCAGCTAGCTCCAGCCTCCAGCAAGACAGTCAAGCATATCCTCTAACCTCAGAATGGGAAACCTAGATTTTAACGTTATCTTATTGTTGGCTGTACTAACGACACATCCTCCAAGATCCATCCTTCTTAGGGGTAAGGAGGGCAGGGACCATATAGGAACTCATGCTATGACAAACCAAACCCTTAAGACAATAGTTTATGGACCTGTGTATTCAATTCTACATGTTCAGTAGGGTTCAACCTATAATGAGGAAAGTTAGAAAGTTGGGAACCAGGAACTAAGTCAATAGCATGTTGCATGTCCCGAAGGGGAGGGAGTTCACTAGGAAGCTCCTCGGTAACAACATCGGTTAACTCTTTAAGTAGGTTACCAATCCTAGCTGGGAGGTCCTGGGAAAGCAGGTTACTCGAAGGGATGTTAGGGAAGACAATGGAGTTTGAGGCTAGCTTCCTAGCGAAGATTGTTAGGTAGAACTTATTAGAATTTCCCATTCTCTCAAAAAGTTCTATGGTGAAGGAGGGAAATAGTTCCTTTTAGTGGAGTAGACACACTGTTAGAGGAGGATAAGGCCGAGGAAGGCTTGGGAATCGGGGAGAACAACAACTATTTAGGTTGACATGGATTACGAGTGATGTGCTTATTTTGGTACCTAAAGATATATGTGTTCTCCATCCCATTGTGTGAGACATTCCGATCATACAGTCAAGGACGATAAGAGGATATGAGCAACATCCATCGGAAGGACATTAAATAAAATCTCGTCCTTGTAACCACCAATCTAGATGGAAACCTTACACATATGGCTAACTGTTACGTTGTTCTTGTTGACCCATGTAACTTTGAAAGGGTGGGGATGAGGCTCTACCTTAAGGTGACAATGTTTTATGGTGGTACGTTTCCACTTTGGTTGGGCAAAAGACATCTAACAACTCCAAGATGTGCATTATGGAGAAGGCTATTTTCAACATCGACAAAATTTTCAAAGCCTCCCTCAGGGTTAACAACCTCTTCCTCAAGTTCAAGTGGTTCCAGTGACTCATGCTTTATTCCAAGGGTACGATGGGGACACTCATAAGCATAATGACCTCTCCTATGATAGCTAAACATTGGACATTGTTCATTGGGTTACGGGAAGGACCATAGGATGCTTTAGCCTCTAGCCTGCAGGACTACTCTAGGTGGGATTCGAGGGCTATGACTTTTAGAGATTGAAGCACTCACAGAAGATTCACTCATTTTAGGAACATACTGGCAAGGGTCTTGGAGGAGGGAGTAGCAGATCGCACAGGATAAAGCTTGTCAAGTTTTTCAACCTCTAAAGCTCTATGGTAAGCCTCATCAAGCGTATAAGGAGTAGACAATGTTACTTTTCTCTTAAGGTCAGTTCTTAAGCCTCGAATGAAGCGGGTTATGGTCATGGAAGGATCCTCAAGCAGGTCACAACACTGGGTCTATTCCTCGAAAGTATTGATATAATCGGACACACAAAACTATTGATATAATCGGACACACTAAAGATGGACGGCCTAAGGTCAAACATCTGGTCGATAAGGTATGCCTTATGGAAAGAAGGGAGGTACTTTTCTTTCAACCTATTCTTCATGACTTCCCATTGGGTGATGGGCGGTTGACACATTCGCTCGAGGTGACTCGCAACTGTTTGCCAAAACTTCCTAGCGGGTCCTACGAGTTTCATCTTAGCAAATCGAACTCTCTCAATATCAGACCTCTCATGCCAATCGAAGTAATCCTCTGTAGCAACTATTCAGTCAGAAAAAGTGGTGGCATCTACCTTTCCATCAAAAGAGGATACATCTACTTTCACCTTTCGAGAAATATCGGAGTAACCCTCGTGAACATTCGTACGGTCCATTTAAAGGTCTGCATGTCTAGGCTCCCTATAGTTATCCGTCCTCCCTCACTGACGACGATCACTTCCCCTTATAAGAAGCTAAGGGAATCCTCTGGGTTTGAGGTTGGTCAAGCATAGGTATCTTCTCAAACGCTTGAGTAAGGTTGTCAATCTTAGCCTCGAGTTGATCCAGCCTATCATCGGTAATCATCCTGATGGTCAAGTCTTTCAGATAGAGCATCAATTTGGGACTGGTCAGGTTCTTTGGCTGAGGATGACATGGTGGATTCTAATATGAATGCAAGATGTCAGTGGTGAGATTAACTAAGTTGCAAAATGACATGGATTAACAATTACTATGCATACCACGGAGCACAAAATTTTGAGATGGATCAATGATAAGGCTGGCACTAAGCAGGGAATAAGAAGTAAGAGGGACGAAAAAGGATCTAAGCAAGCACTCAAAGACCCCAAAGAATTAGGAATTAGGCTAATTTCCCTAGAGAGAATCAAAATCTTATCAAAGTAAATCGAGATCCCCATACCTCTTAGCGATTCGCGAGTAATGGCTCGGTTTCGTACCTTTCGCAGCAACAAAACTGAATCGAGAGTTGGTGGAGATAAGTGGTCAATCAAGTGGATTCCAACACTTCTAGGAAGCACCAAAAACACCGGGACAACACCCAACTGAATTTGAACAGCAGCAATAATGGGGCTTCTAATAGCAACAGCAGCAGCACTGGAACAGAAACAAAGGATCGAACAATGCAGTAAAGATAAAAAGAACTCAGCAACCACGGCTTCGAGACGGCCTACAAAGGCATTGTTAGGCGAGAAGATGGGCTGGCAGAAGTCCTCTGTTGATAGTCGGAGGCACAAAACTCTTCAATTGGGGATAAGGGGTGGTGGAGCAATCAAAGGTTTCGTGGAGGCTGGCGGAACCAATTGTGGATCAAATCGAAGTGTTTCTTTCAATTAGGATGGGGCTTAGGGACGAATACAAGGGGAAGTGGAGGGACGATGTCAATTGTGGAAGATCTGGGTGGCTCGATGCGAATTTGAGGTTCTAGGCTTTCAAATTAGGGTTAGGGTTTGCGAGTGGATGAATAATGAATTGAAACCAACTCCTGATGTGGTTCAACCTAATTGATTAAGAGGTTTGGGCCGAAATTCAATGGGAAAGCGAGGGGCAAGGTCAATTTTGGGAGTCTTAGATGGATTGAGGGTGAATCGAGGGCTAGCGTTCGAAAATTGGAGCAATTTACAAATCGGGGATTGGGAATCGGGGCTTTTAGGGAGCTGGTGAGCACCACTGCTAGATTGTGGTGGTCGACCGAAGGTGCCAACCGAGAATGGACGATGGGTCTGGGTGGTGGAATCGAGGCGGTGCTCGACTAGGGTTCTCAGGTTTGGCCTTTTTTGGGGTTTTTTCCCCCCTAGGCTGACTTGGGAAGCACAAAAGAAGCGTGCAGCGGATCGAATTGCTCTATCGAATTACTCTGATACCAAGTTTGATGTAGGACGCTCTAAGAGTAACACTGAGGAAATTCACACAAGAACTTTCAAATACTCAATATTTTAATTCATTCAAGTCTATCTTTCCTCAATGCACAAGGGGGTTTATATAGAAATCAATACAACTGAAAAAAGGGAATAGAATATATATCTGAAGATTCCGAAGCTAAATTAGGCTAAGAAATAAACTCAGACAGGTATTTATTCTAAAAGAGAATCCCTAGATTTCGAAACTCCTATGCATCCTAGAATACACACTGCCATAAAATTGCTTAGGATATACTGTATCATTCACATCCTAATGTGTGACCTAAAGTTTAGGAAATAAGTAGCATGAAACCATGTGAGAGTTGGGGTGAAAGTCGGAGCTTTCTCTCTTGAGTTTCCTTGAAAAATGTGGAGCACTGCATTGACTTCAGTGAGATTGACTTGGATTCCTTGGATTTCTTGGCCCTCTTCTAGCTCTTAGGACGTGGGATGCTCATCAAGTTGGGTCCAAATTGATTAATGATTGAGATAAAACTAGGCAGATCTTGAATGAAGTAGTGAATACTCGACTAAGGACAAGGCTTGCAGTTTTGTACTCAATATGGGCTTGTTGGTCTTTGACTGTGCATCTGTTCCTTGGCCTTCCATGGGGTCCTCATGGATGATAAGCGGAAATGTCTCTGCATCAACTTAGTATTGGACGGTGCTTGTATTTCTGAGCCATTTATATGGGCCTAATTTTGTTGGAAAACAATGCCTGCAATTTTGAATTCACTTCAGAATTCTTTTATGTACTTATTTATACCTTCTGCCATAAATTCACTTACGTCCCATGTTACGTCGAGCCATATGTCCGCTTTTTAATTGTTTCTTTGCAGATGTTGCACTAGTCACTTCGTTGAGAGATGGCATGAATCTGGTCAGCTATGAGTTTGTGGCTTGTCAAGATGCTAAGAAAGGCGTGCTCATTCTTAGCGAGGTAATAGCCTAGTTCGATGTTTACATGATGCAAGCAATGGAAATCAACGTAAACGAAATTAAAAAAAAAGCTTTATTTAACATAAGGGGGCAAAAAACTGTATGTGGATCTTTGTGAGATGATATTTGATTAATTGTATAACCAAACAGTGTGGATAACTTATAGTCCATTTTAGTTGGTGGATTGGGATTTTGATAATTGAGCTAATCATATGAAAGCAACATATATCCAATCTGTCATCTGGTTCTGTGGACTGGTTGGTTGAGGCCGGTGTCCTGCTTCATGGCTCTGTAAGATGTGTATTATTTGTTTGTATTGCAAGTCGAGACACCATCTCATATATGCATTAGTTGATGCCTTCTCTTCTTGGTTCTGTGTTACATTGTACTCCTTTTTGTCTGCCCAATAATTGTAGGTGACTTTCCTCCCTTTGAAAATGATCAAGCTAGCCTATTAGAACGTAATAGAATAGGAACACAGATCCTGGCTACCCTGACCAGGAATGGAATCTGAAGAAAGAATGGATTGTGCACCCTTTCATGATAATAAAAGTTAAAGAAACTAAGCCTAAAATAAGAGATCTAACTTGGAATGAGAATGTTGTCATATTTTAAACTTTTTTTATGTACTTTATAGTAGTCAAAGTCAAGTGATATAAGCTTTCTTCAAAATAATACCTGGTGCTGGAAAGCTTGTTGCTTCTGGAGAATATATTGCTGGAAGTTTTTACTGTTGTTGTTGCATTTTGTTCCTGATGGTGATAACCTGCTTGTTCTTACCAAAAGCTACTATCCTATCCTGCTGCTAAAACTCCTTCTGCGGTCAACAGTAACTGCCTATCACTTTAGCTCAATGAAACAAACTTGAAATCATTGGCCTGGTACCCCAAGGTTACATCGTCATCCATGTTCAACTGTACGTGTAAAGGCTTGTGAAAGCTTTTCATTCCATGGGTCAGTGGACGTGATCAGCTAGAAATTGATTTGTTTGCATGCGTTCGACATTATTCTGAGAGCTATGATATAAGCATTTGGGCGTACTTCAGTGATGTTATGAATATGAAGATTGTTGTCAGGTTAAGAGTAATGGCCTATATTGCTAGTACCGACTATGATGGCATGTCTCCTAGTGGCCATGTTTATGTCGCACAGCTGACCACCATCTCCTAGAACATAAAGTGGAAGTTCCTCATAGATGTGTTTTTATGTTCTGCATGATGTCTAAATTCTGGGGGCTAGTAAAGAACAGTTGCCACATGCTCCATAATGCTAGGTACGATCAAGCAGGTGTTGTTTTTTTTTTTTTAATAAAAAAAGTGTTTGAAGTGATATTTGGTTCAAATTGATAATGTTCGCACTTCCCATCAAAAACTAAACTTGGCAGCCGTATAGCAAAAAGAACCAGAAAGACAGTTTTTGGCTTAATAAATTCAGTGTAGACGCAATTTAGATTTTGTAAATGTCCCGGTGTATGCCTGATGTACGGGGTCAGCAAGCTTTTCCTTGGCTCTAGATATCATTTTTGTGATCAGTCATACACAAATAATAGTTGCTAGATGATGGCTTGTATGTGGACATCGCTAAGTCATAAACAGAGTCACACGTTGCTTCTCTTGAGATATTGCTCTTGAAATGCTTTTTCCTATTCTGTTTAGGAATTACTGGGTTATAATTCCTCTTTTACTTCACTCACAGTTTGCTGGAGCTGCACAATCTCTGGGCGCTGGAGCACTCCTGGTGAACCCTTGGAACATCACAGAGGTAGCAGCTGCCATAGGGAAAGCCCTAAACATGTCAGACGAAGAAAGAGAAAAACGACATAAGCTAAACTTTAAGCATGTTACAACCCATACTGCTCAGCAATGGGCTGAAACTTTTGTGAGGTATATTATCTTAGATTCGTTAGCCTCTTATCCTTATATCTATAGTTTGTATTGCTGTGAGAATCAACTTCAATGCTTTGAGATATCTCTGAGAAGTTGGCCAATTTATATGTGTTTGCAATAGGATAATATTGCAGTTGCACTAAAAAAATCTTCAGGTATGTCTGTTATGAAAATTCTGGATACTCCATCTGTTAATATATTCTACAAACAATTTGATCATTCCACCTGTATCCCCTAACACAGGCTTTATTGGCATTGTTGAGATTCTAATGCTCTAGCTAACACAACCGAATTAATTAAATATCTTTAGTGGAGTCAACTCAGTCAAGTACAAAATATGGGAGATTATTGGACTGGTGAAGTATTCAGATAGTGATGAATGTGATTGGATTCCCCACTAACGTCTTTGCTTCTCGGAAATGAGAAATGCGATTTTGTGCATTTATATAGTGTCAAAATTGGCGTCACAGTAACTCAGTGTTTCTATCTTCGGTCTTAAAGTGCTATTCCTTCCTGGGTATAAAACAATTTTTCTCAAAATATTTGGCAACTGGACCAAAAATGCAAACATTTATACAATCCATGTACTTGCATACAGCATTATAATGTTCAGAACTCAAATGCTTTTGGAAAATTAGATCTCATGGTAGTTTTCCCTTTTAAAATAGATGATGAGAAAGGAGATTTCATTGTACAATGAGAGGAATACCAAGGATGTAGTGTCCTGTCCATAATGATAGTACAATATGAGATTCGGACTAGTAAAGCATTCTGAATATCTACAAACAAGGAAAACTTCTGGTAAAAACCATGAACAAGAACCCAGAATAAGTTCAGACATGCAGTTATTTCAGGAGAGTTATTGCAGGCATCATCCCCATCTTATGAAGATAATTTTATATTCTGCAGTCTGATGCTGTCCAAAAATTTCATTGTAATTTGTTTTAACTTTTGTCCATTTTGTAGTGAGCTGAATGACACAGTTGTAGAGGCTCAATTGAGGATAACACAAATTAGGCCTGTACTTCCGGTTGACTATGCAGTTGAGCAGTTTTTGAGCTGCGGAAATCGACTACTTATACTGGTATGATATGTTTCATTCAGCAGTGATCAGTAACATGAATTTGGATTTAAATTTATTGATTTAGATGGGTAAATGATGCAATTTTGTATTTTATGAAGCTATTCCAGCCCAACCCTGCTGACTCTTTGACAAATTTCAGGGATTCAATGCGACATTGACTGAGTCAGTTGATACTCCTGGTACAAGGGGTGGAGATCAAATAAAGGAAATGGATCTTAAGTTGCATCCAGAGCTGAAAGTACCTCTTGCTACTCTTTGCAATGACCCAAAAACAACGATTGTTGTGCTGAGTGGAAGCCGCAGAGATATTTTGGATGATGTATTCCATCAATCTTTTCTTCTTCTCAGGATATGTTTCTGGATCAATGGTTTCTTTGTTGAATGTCAGTTGGGTGTAATTCTATGGGCTAAACTAGGATTTCCAAAAGTTTTTCTCCAATCTAATTTCAGGCATCAGATGAGAACATTTCCATTTAAGCTGTGGGTATCAGGTGCATGGTTATCAAACTCTGTGGTAACTGCTGCTGTTTGAATTCATTTGCAGAACTTTGGGGAGTTTGACTTGTGGCTGGCAGCAGAGCATGGAATGTTCTTACGCCATACAAGAGGACACTGGATGACAACAATGCCAGAGCATTTGAATTTGGATTGGGTTCCCAGTCTCAAGGTACTTCCCTTACTCTAAAGAACTCTCAAGTGCAAGTCTGTGAGCGGTTGGTTATCTTGAATTATGAGGTCAGCCATATTGATTTTGGTTATGTTCAGGTCTCTAAATTCACTCTTCATTTTTTTATATTTTTCCATCTCTCAGCATGTCTTCGAGTACTTCCAAGACAGAACCCCTCGATCGCATTTTGAACCTCGTGAGACTTCCCTTGTGTGGAATTATAAATATGCTGGTACTATTTATATCCTAATTGTTATTTTTCACCTCCAATTCCCACCTTTGTCATCTCTATGTTACGTCTCTGTTCCATTATGTAGATTTTGAATTTGGGAGACTTCAAGCAAGGGACATGTTGCAGCATCTTTCTACAGGCCCTATTTCAAACGCGTCAGTTGAAGTTGTGCAAGGCAGTAGGTCCGTTGAGGTTCGAGCAGTGGGTGTGACAAAGGTAATCATCATGACACCTTAATACATAGCAGTTGATTTCCCATATGTGTTTTGTCATTTCTTTTTTTCACTTCTCAATGCAGGGTTCTGCTATTGATCGCATTCTAGGGGAAATAGTGCATAGTAAACCATTGACATCTCCAATTGATTATGTCCTGTGCATTGGTCATTTTCTAGAGAAGGTAAACCCTAAATCTTTCATTGTGCGCCATTCCATTGTTTCATCTGGAAATAACTTGTCAAATTAGCATATTTGATTATGGTTGACTAAGTCAAAATTCTGCCTTGAATTCCCCTCTTCATATTAGTTTTTTGTTGTAGAAAGCCTGTTGATGCCCCTTGCCCCTTGATATGCTGAAAAGGAAACATGGTACAATGGGGGAAACCGTCAATATTTTTTTATACCGGACTAAGTGGTTTATAGTGGACTAAATTAAATGTCTTACTAAAGGACTGTTCTTAAAGTGTTGTAAAGTAGCTGTCCTGTTGATTTTTTTCTACTCATTAGTGATGCAATTAAATGCTCCTCAGTTCCACAGATACACCTGTGGACATCTGAAGCGACCATCCTGTATACAACACCATGGGTGGGGATCATTGTTAGGCGCATTCTCATCGATGAACCTCGTATAGTGTGCTGTTTACATTGCATTGTAAAACTATTGTACTTGTTAAAGACCGCATGTCAAATAGTTCTAATTGCTTAAAGCCTTAAACCCTCTAATTGTTAAATTTCGCAACATAAGACTTTATCATCTTATGATGCTCTTCTAGGCTACAAAAAATAGCATAAGATTGTGAATTTATTACTATGTTCCTAATGGGAAAGTTCAATGCTAAAGTCACACTTCCTTCTCTCCCTCAGTAAATGCTCCTTATTGAGCCACAAGAGTTCTCTACACCTACCCTTCTCGTCTACTATTGGTGACTGGATCTGCGACTCAAGACACATGGCCTAGTCACATCTCTAATTATCAAAAGCCTTGATATGCTAATGTGCATTCTTTTCCTCAGGGTTACCTGGCTATAATTTGCTCCAATTCACATGAACATGTCTACTAGTGAGGAATCAGATATATATTGATTGGTCTATCTGGCATACCATTTGATGCACAAGTAGCTGTACCATCCCATCGGGCTTGCCTGCTTAAAAATTGTTGCACAGTGTAACATGCTCTAATAAAATGCTCGACAAATGTGGTACTTTTCTCTAGGAAATCTCTTCATTTCCCTCAGTTCATGAATCTATGTAAGACTGGCACCTACTGACTGGCAAGTGAAATCATAAGTTCCCCCCTTCTCATCTGAGTCCCTGTTGGAAAACTGTACATTTACCCTCATTTTATATTTCTGTAGTAACTAGCTCTCTCCTGCTTCTATCCGTCCTTCAAATTCTAGATCTAACAAGCTTACTCTTCTCCCCTATTGTTTGCTACTCATCAGCACGCGGCTGCAAGGCCTCTCATGAAGTGTGTATCCCCTCCTCAATCCTTAATACAGGGAAGAGTTAGGAAGACACTGGGGAGAGAAAAACAACATGGAGTCGGGAGAGGGGAGAGAAGTCATCTATGCTCAGTTGACAAAATCTGAGTTGGTGGGAATGACTTTAATTAATAAACTCCAGGTTGCTGGAATATTTGTGACAGAGGAAGAGAGAAATGGTATAGAATTACCAGACTGCACGTAAATGAGGTCATTAATTCCTTTTAATTGTGACTTGCAGTCCAAGAAGCAGGAAAACTCCTCAGCGTGGCATATCAATGCCTCACATTCGCAACACTGATTCTCCATTGATGTTCTCGCATATAATGCCAAACACAATAGATTTTGTCTGCAAAATTTAATATTTTTGCTGATAGACATCTTAGGGAAAATTCCAGATGTAATCTGTATCTGTTCACATCGGAACATAGCCCTCTCTACCACTAATAATAAATAAAATTGGTGCTAGTAGCACTCAAATAAATTAATAAAGGGATTAGTTTTTTCCTCAAGGAATCTCCAGTATTGGGAGTGAATTAGTTTTTTTGTTTTTTTTAAAGAAAAATTGTTGAAATGACTGATGTCTGTGTAAATTGCATCTCAGGGTATGTGACTGTCATTGTTTGCTTGCTAGGGAATTAACTTGTTTGTCCAATATGCCAACCATGCTTTCCAATGCTTCAATTTGCTTATCTGGTTTTCTTTTAACTTCTTTTAAACTAAGCACTTTCCAATGCTTCAATTTACTTATCTAGTTTTCTTTTAACTTCTTTTAAACTAAGCACTGTATTCAAAATAGTATTGATCAATTAATTGTTTCTCACTGGGTTAACATAGCGCTGGAGTCAGGAGATTATTGCTATTTCTATGATTGACATTTATAGAAGCACCGGAAATGTAATTGAGGTGACAGAAAGTGTGGTTAGTGAAGGTTTCATAACAAGGAGACAAACTACCTGGACATGGTTAGGATTAGAAGATGGAGAATGTACATGCAGCCGAAGTTGGAACTCATTATTATTATTTTTAAAAATTGTTGTCCTGTTTTGAAGTGTCTTTCTTGCCAAAGTCCCAATTTTATGCGCGCAAGATGGGTAGTCATGTAAAATGCGAAGTCACCAAGTCTTACTTTCTAGGTAGTCTGATTTGGGTTCTTCATGCTTTCAGATGTCCTTTGGAGTCCTTGTTAGGTGTTAGCTCAGCGTGGTGAAAGGGATGTGTTAGGTGGACCAAATTTTTTGTGCTACTGAATAAAGTCCGCGATATCGGGCTATGCTGGATTTACAACTCTTGTACGAGGAGTTGACTCTTAATTGCCATTGTAGATGTCAGTATTTGAACCTCGATTATGATGATGAACGCTGGGTTGGCTAAATTGGCTTCGTTGGTGTGTCTTGAACTTGTCTATTTTTTCTCTGTAATCTTTGATAGCTTGAATCAAACAAGATAGATTGAGACAACCCCCTTGGTGCACATAAATCTGCTGCCAGTTGCAATTGCCAACCTTGACTACCGAAACCCTCCAACCCCAACCAAAAGGGAAAATAAATAAATAAACTACTCATTGAGACTATAACTGAGAATCCCCCCAGTCTGTTACTTATGACATTTTGAAGTGCTATCCCACCGGCATTAATTGTCACTATGTATTCAGGATGAAGATGTATATACCTTCTTTGAGCCAGAGCTTCCCTCTGACAATGTGAGCTACCAAAGAACCAAGGCAGTTGATACAATGAAATTGCCGGGAGAGAGAAGGCCACCTCTGAAGCTTTCACCGAGCAGAGGGGGTTCGAAAGCATCATCCCATGGGAAGGGTCATCAACGTTCATCACCAAACCATGAGAAAAGGCAGGGGAATAATCATAATGGCAGTGCTCAACAGAGACAATCCCTCGAGAAGACCTCGTGGAGCGTGCTGGACCTTAAGAAGGAAAACTACTTCTCTTGTGCGGTTGGGCGAACCAGAACAAGTGCCCGTTATATGCTCGGGTCATCAGATGATGTCGTCTCATTTTTGAAAAGATTAGCTGAGTCGGTTTCATCTGAGTCGTTAACTGTACAATAGAGTTCCTTGCCTTGCATATCGTTCTGGGCAACTTCTCAGTTCATGGGGTAGTTCTGTGTGAGTCCTCACCTTCTCTGTCGACATCTCAGTTCTTTTAGCATGGGACACACATTCAACATTATTAGATAGCTGATAATAAGGATGTATGGGGCATGTTTTAGTGATTCAGATTGCGGTAAATCATCTCAATAGTTACATACATCAGCGAGCTGTTAGCTTATCTTATAAATATGATACGTTCCTATTTTTGATGCGCAGCTTGAATAATTTCTCAGTCGTCAGGTAGTAGGAAATATTGTATAATGCATACAATGCTCCTGTTTTGGTTCTATGGTTACACCCAAGCAAGGTTGAGAGAACCGACCCGGTGATCGACCCGGTCGATCGAGTGGGTCGATGGTTCAACCGGTCGGACTGTTTGGACCGGGGTTGGACCGGTTGACCCGGTTTACCGTCGAACCGGGTAGGACCGGCACAATCCGGTGAACCTGAAATTTTTTTATATATATATTTATTATATATTTTTTTTCAAATTACTAACTAAATCTAATAGAAAAAAGTTACAAGTACAAAACAGTGAGAAAGAAGAGAAATAAGAAATTTATTTATGGTCCCACATTGATGGAGTAGATGGTGGTTACAAGACTCCAATTGTATAAATATGGGTTCTATTAGATAGTGAGAATTGAGAAGTTTCACATTGCCAATTTGAGAAAATTCTCAAACTTGGTAGTCTTATAAAAAAGCATGGAAGGCAAGTAAAAAACAATACAAAGTCATGGGCTTGTAATTAAAGTTAGGCTTTATAAAAGAAGCTTAAGGCTTTTGTGCAATTTTACTACTATAAAAGCATTCACACTCCCAAAAAAAAAAAAAATCAACCCCCTAAAATAACATTGTTTCAAGGGAAGAAAATAATTCAGATATAATAATTTGGTAATACAACTAATTAGAGGGTCATAATTTTTTTCAAAAAAAACAATACAAGAGTTCAATAATTTGGCCTTAATAATTTGGTAGCTCATGCTTGAATATAGATATAGAAATTACAAGAGTTTGATAATAAATAAAAAATATACATTGGTTAACATTAAACGAAATAAAAATTACAATAAATGAACAACTACAAAATAATGTGTAAGAAGAGATCATTAAATTATATATTTGACGAAAAAAATACTTTTTGATTTTAACAACATAAATAAATTACTAGAATCTAATAGAAGAAAGTTACAAGTACAAAATAATGAGGAAGAAGAGAAATAAGAAATTTATTTATGGTCCCATATTGATGGAGTAGAAGGTGGTTGCAATACCCTCATTGCATAAAGATGGGTTCTGTTAGATGGTGAGAATTGGGAAGTCCCACGTCACCATTTTGAGCAAATTCCCAAACTTGGTAGTCTTATTAAAAAAAAAAAAAAGCATGGAAGGCAAGCCAAAGATGCTATGAAAGGGTTGAGCTATGCTCGAAAACTTTACAGCCCAAAAAAAAAAACTTGGTTTTTAAAGCAACCTGGGAAAACCCGGTCCAATCACGGGTGGGCCGGGTTGACCGAGTCAGTCGATCCAACCGAGTTTGATCGGTTTTTCCCAATTCGCTTGTCTGAACGGTTTTAATTAGTTTTCGTCCCGCCCCTCCAACCGGTTCAACCGGCCAGTCCGGTCCGGTTCTCTCAACCATACACCCAAGTAGGGGGCTACTGTCACCAATACCCGAGGGAGGCTTGCAATACATTTGCTTTCTGTGCTTATCCGGCTCTAATCAAGATGCCCAATAAAGTGGCCGTCTTCCCAAAAATATTCAACCTCTGGATAATGCTCATAGTCAGCCTATTCATGTTGAGAAGCTCACTTCTCAAGTACAAAGTTGTGGATCGTCTATGGAAGATGATGAAATGATTAATAGTTCCTTACGCTTTTTCGACGATCCTCTTGGAATGAAGCTTCAACCCTATCAGAAAAGTGAGAGATGTAAACTTTCTAGCAAGAGTAGAAGAATGGCAGTAAGAATTCAAAGTCAAATCATAATTTGCCCACCCCTACTGAACTTGCGAAAGAAGATTTAGATTTGGGAAAAAGACTTGGTATTTCTATTGTCGGTGATGAGACTCCAACAATTAGAAGAATTATAAGAAGTTCGAGAAGAGAGTTGGAAAACAAATGGAAGACTGGCAATTTACGGTCTTAGGCTATATCCCAGTCAATAGGTGGCGGTTTTAGTTCATGTTTGTATTTGAAACTAGCAATCTGTACGAGTTTATTTGTTCATAATTTGCTATCTCTAGGATATAAAAGCTGTTTTTGGAGTTTTGTAGTAGTCATATTGTCTTTCTTTATTATTAAGGGTCGTGTCAAGCTAAATAATCGAGGAAAAAAAAAAGTGGCCACCTTTAGGTGCCAAAACTTGACCTTTTCATGTCACGAATAATACTTTGACTTCCCCCCGCGCCCCCCCCCCCAAAAAAAAGGGTAAAGAAACATACTTACAGAAAGTTGACAGTAAGCCAACATTGTCAATTGTCGAGTGCACAGCTACATCTATTGGGAACTGTTTCATCGTAATCTAGGATATTTAAAGTAAGGGAGGTCAACAAGAAATATCGAAGGCCATTTATGCTGTAGAAGAGGCGACTGTCAGAAATTAAGGTACCTTGAGGAAAAGGATTCCTAACTACAAAAACTAAAGGGCATATCAAGATCCTAATTCAATGTCTAACGAGTGGATAATCAGCTCAGCTCTATAATGCGTGTCTAATCGGCTTCGTAATGCGTATCTTAGTCGCCGCCGATGACAACGTTATTAAACAACTCACCTGCTTGCTAATACGTCACGTAAGTGTCACAACTATCATCAATAACTATATATTCGTCAATTTCTTTAATATTGTATTACAAGAATTGTTTAGGACAAAACTTCAGTCGAGGATGAGGTGGCAAAACAGTGAACTTACGTGTTGGCGGATGCTGTAGTCCGAACTATCTTTAGACCCTCCGTTCTATACAAAGGCAACGCTCAGGTTTTGTATATGAGGAACGCCTGTTCAATGCTTAAGTAATTGTCCCAAAAATGAGAAAAAAGATTAAGAAAAGCAAATTAAGATGGGATCTTGGAAGTGGTGTCAATAATGCACTGACAACTAGGATATGGGATTGGTTAAATAATCAATATCTTTTTTTAGATGGGGTAGGTACCTATTTATAGGGCTTTCAACCAGGGAGAATATAGGTCCCAGTGCTTGCATGGATTATGACTAGGCCATTATCGCCTAAATCAAGAATACACTGGAAAGAGTTTCTAGAGAGAAGCATTGCAGATGTCTTTTTGTTTTTAGGAGAACTACAATTTTATAATCCATATATCTAATATTTAAAATTTTAAGAGGCTAAGTGAAATCATTTGACTACTAGTGGTTACAAAAAAACTCTTAGTTGTTGTTGAATTGGAATATTGTAAGATTGTAGTCCCTTCTCCAATTGCAAAGAACCCAAATCCCTATTTCATGCATCAGTTAAAGAAATCTCCCCCGGTAAAAAGAAAGAAAAAAAATTGCGACTAGCGATGCTAACGCATGCCCAATTACTCAAATGGCCTAACACCATGCTCAATTTACAATCAAACAAGCCAATGCTTAAGAATGATAACGGACTAAGTTTGAATCGGTTGAAGGGACGCCCAAATTCAATTTCCTTTCCCCTATAATAGTTTTGTATTATTTTATTCACCTACTGATATGATAATATACATCTTGTTACATTGACTAAACATTTGAACATCTAACGCTAAATTAAGAGTAAAATGAGGAAGCATATGATGCCAGCCAAGAGATGGGCGGTGGTAAGGAGGCAGGGAGAGACTAAGCGTCGAGTGAGTGAGAGTGTGTGTGTGTGAGTGAGAGAGACAGAGAAGTAGAGAGAGGGGGAGAGAGAGAGAGAGAGAAAAGTAGAGTCTCAAGTGCTACTGATTTGACTAATGAGAGGTGGTATAGGTCTTATCGTTTATTTGACTTTTTGCCCATAATAAAATTAGAAAATTAAAAGTTAAAATTTAGGTGTGCGCTTGGCGGTAGGTTACGCTTGGGGGGGGGGAGGATAGCAATGGAGGTATGCGACTGGTTGAGCCTTACCCACACCTATACCAATTGTTAAACATTGCATACATAACTGTATCCATATCCATCAGATATTAAACCAGAAAACTCTTACCCATATCTATCGGATTTTGAAATTTTGCGGGTTTTATTCGATTCACATAGAGAATGAAAATGAATCCTTATATGTAACACATATCTAAGTACGAGACACATCAGAAGTTTTGTTCCTTGAATTCAAATAAGAGTATTTTACGTCAAATCAAGCAAACTATAGTTACCTCAAATTCGGATGTAAGTGGGTGAGCAAAAACACTAGGTACTTGGCCCCGGACTCGGAACTAGTTTGGACCCGACGGGTACAGTCCCGCGCTCGGTTAGATTGGTTTTGAGACTGGTTCCAAAATTTAGGATCTGGTTATAACCAGGTCCTGAAATTTTGGAACCGCAACTGAACCTTACACCTGGTACTCGGTTAAAATTTAAAGAATTTTGATGAAAAAGTATAAAAAAGTAAATCCTTACTCCCCAAGCGATATATCTTCTGTGCCTATAATCAACCCCCAACTAGCTCAAGTTAACCATTTATCTTCTTTGCTTTCAATTCATCCCCAACTTTCTCTTTATGCATCTTGACAGTCATGGATTTCTTTCTTCAAGTTTTAATTCTTCTTCTCATGAGCCTTGTTTATTACTAGGTATTGTTTTTATATTATTTTGACAATTTCCTTCTCTTTATCTCTCTATATTTCAAGTGACTTAAAATAATTTTTACGTTTCTCGTTTGTTTTGTGATCTTGATTTGTGGGGTTGTGATTAATATTGTTTTCAATTCTCTGAGTTTATTTTAAAGTACGTAAATCTTTCTTCACTGCTTACTTCTTATTTGATTCGGCCTTATAATTTAGTTTTTAAGGATTTGACTTCAGAAATTGGTTCTTGACTTCCTTCAATCGCTCCCTTGTTCTATTTTTTTAGGGAAAAATGAAAAAAAAAAGAATTTGACTTATGAACTGGGTACCCGGGATCAGATCCAGTCGCGGCCGGGTCCAGTAGTGGGTCCAAGCTTTTTGGATCCGGTTGAACTGATTTTGGAAACTGTTCCAAATTTTCGGGCCCACTTTCAATCGAGTACGGTTTCAATTCTTGAAAATTCACTTGAATATCCGGTCTTGCTAGCTAGATGTAACTGTTAGCCCTACTAATAATATGTCCAATCCTAAATCATTCATACCCAAAAAAAATGAAGCAACCTGGGAAACCACCCCCCCCCCCCAAAAAAAAACCTTGGGCCCGGGGTATGGCCCATGCAAAAGATTCAACCACTTCCGTGCCTTTCTACAGCCATGATCAATATCTAGGAAGGTCGACGGAAGGTCACGTCTTCAGCTGACCAAGCTTGACTTTTTTGAACCATTTTTCTCCATGGAAATTTTAACAAAGTGCAAGAACATCAAATATCATCCATGTCACTATGTCCTAGGGAGGCTCTCAAGAATTATCATTTTCAAAGGCTGCTGAAATTTCAAGTCAATGATGTTATTTGACTTGAATACCACCACCTGAAATCTGTTAGGCTCCTACAAAAAGCATGAAGTTACTAAAACAATGTCAGAACTTAACCTCACAATCGAAAGCTTATTCTTATATGATACCCTGTTCATAGCATTATATGCCATCACCAAGCACTTCCTCAACGAATCCCTCAACCTTCCACCAAGCCCGACCCTCTCTACCTCATCAAGGACCCATTATACCGATCCTTGGGCCAACTAGCCAAGCGATTTGGCCCAATACTTTACCTCCAATTTGGGTCTTGGCCAGTCTCAGTTGTCTCATGTCCTGCGGCTATTGAAGATTGTCTTGCTAAAAGTGACGTCACTTTAGCCAACCGCCCATGCTTACTAGCTGGGAAGTCCGGTGGCTATGACTATGCGAGCATCACATGGGCCCCATATGGAGATCATTGGCGTAACCTACGAAGAATCTCATCCCTGGAACTCCTCTCCTCCTATCGGCTTCAGCTCCTCTCTAGCATGCGCGCTAGTGAGGTGAAGTCGTTCGTTAAAAAGCTATTTCAAGCTTCGACTAATAGTGAGGATCGCATGATAGAGATGAAATCAGCTTTTTTTGAGAATGAGGATGTTGGTTGGATCATGTAAGTGAAACCGAGGAGGCGAGGAAGTACAGAGACAAAGTGGAGAGGAGCTTCAGAGGGGGAGGAAGTGCTTTGGTTCTTGAACATTATTTTCCTATCTTGAGATGGTTTTCTGGGTTGGAATCCAAGTTTAAGAAGTTCCATGAGGTGAATGATAGGTTTGTGCGAGGCATAATCGACGAGCGTAGGAAAATGCTAAACGATGAAGCAGCATTAGGAGTAAAGAAGGCCACAATTGATGTACTGCTGTCACTGCAGAAGAATTGATCCTGATTATTGCTCAGATGAAATGATCAAAGGCTTCCTCCTTGTAAGTTTCGAGTTTCTTCTTGTTTTTTAAAATTAAGTTAGCCTTAGACATGCATACACCTAGCAAAATCGACTCCAATAACCTGCCTCAAACAACTTATTCACAAACTCCATCCAAGTCGAAAACAGGCAACCCTTGCATCCTTGCACTGTTTCCTACTGAAATGGGAGTCACCCTAGCTTATTGATTGCGTTTTCTTGATGAGGTAAACTGACAATAGCAATGGATGAACTGACAAAACACAAAGCCAAATTCAAACCATGCCCCAGAAGTTCCGCTAAGGCAGATTGTCTTTATCTTTGAATTGTAGAAATGTTGTTTTATGGTGGGGTGTCGATTAATGACCATTGGCTACCTATTACTCCACAGAAAAAAAATACTGTTTAGTAACAAATTTCGTTAGTGCACTATAACCAAAGTTGGAAACTTTGCCAACAGTGATTTGCTTAACTAACCACAAAGTAGACATATAAGATGAATTGATAATATACTCAATGTAATCCAATAATCCCATAAGGACGCAACTTGAAGTTTTGAACCCAGTCCTACTCAATTAGTAACACGTCGAGACACAATCCAGAAGTAATCCTATTTGAAATCTCTATTTGTTAGGCCAAGTTAGGTGCATAGAAAAGTATTTTTCCACTATGATTTGAAACAACTAACATACTTTCCTCTCTTTTGGCGTAGTCTTTTTCATCAGCTGGCACTGGCACAACAGCGGGTACACTGGAGTGGGCATTGACACTTGTACTCAACAAGCCAGAAGTCCGATCCTAGAAAAGGCACAACCCAAAATCGATGAGAAAGTAGGCCATGATCGTTTGCTACCAGAATCAGACATTGAACACTTGCCTTATTTGCACTGCATCATAATGGAGACAGTAAGAATGTACCCTGCAGGGCCTCTTGCATTTCACTCATCCTCTGCTGACTGAAAATTGGGAGGTCACTATGTTCCAAAAGGCACGATGGTGATCGCCAACTTGTGGGCACCACATAATGATCCACACATTTGGGACGAGCCCGAAAAGTTCAAACCTGAGAGGTTTGAGGGCGTGGAGGGTAACAGAGTTGGGTTCAAGATGATGCCTTTTGGGCCTGGTCGAAGGAGTTGCCCTGGTGAGGGTTTGGCTGTGCGTGTACTTGGCTTGACATTGGGGTCTTTGTTACATTGCTTTGAGTGGGAGAGAGTGAGCAGGGAGCTGGTGGATATGAAGGAAGGAGGGGGGATCTCCTTGGCCAAGTTTTACCCCCTCTGGGCTAAGTGTTCTCCACGCCATTGCATGTTCAAGGTACTCTCGGGAATTTGATAGAGTAATATGTTGTACAATGCTCTTAGGCACAGTGACAATTTGATTGGTTTTTTTTTTTTTTTTTGTTGGGGGTTCTTTTCCTGCGTTCCCTGCATGAACTTTGACAAATGACAAACGTATTCAATAAATTCACTTTCACCTGTTCATTACTTCGACATAGCAAATGGCAGCATGGCTCCAAGTCGATTTGATCTATTCAAATCAAACTATGATTGTGTATCTCATGTAAATGTTCAAATTTTATAGATAAAGGTGTGGGAAACTTTTCTCCTACGAAGATTAATACCAAATGAAGTATGAGTTGAGGGATGCAGACTCAGGTCAACAATAAGTGAAGCTCAACTTGAATAGTATAACTAGCTGTTTTAGTTGCACCACGTTAGAATCTGCATCGCATCAAGAAATATTATATATGGGCCATCCCTCAACTCATACTTCATTTGGCCCACTTCAGAGCATCTGGACAAAATTTCTTCTGTGGTGTGATAATTTGGTTTGGGTGACTTAACCATATACAGGAATATTCCAAGTGCTGAGCCAATAGAAATTCTGACACCTTAACCAAATTAAATTCTGACAGCCTGAAAAAGAGGTTTATCATTCATAGAGCGGTCAACTTGGAGGAGCTCAGAAGCAAACGAATTCTGTTCAAAATTCAACAGCTCATACATAACCAGATCTCTTAATCCGGACCAACCAGATGCAATATTACTGAGAAACTTCAGATCTAGTGGAAATAATGAAATTTGAACAAATTGAACAATAGAATAAATATAAGAAATTACACATGGGCAGGTTGGCAATAACTGCTCTATGAAACAATCTATCTCCAGAACTCATCAAAATAGAAGAACAGGGGGCCAACAATGGAAGATCAAAACAGAGAAAAGAATAAATGAGAGAGTACCAATAAGAAACACCTATAATCATCCTAACATCCAAACCGGTTTTAGAAATGACAACATGAAGCTAGAATGCATATTTTCGCAACTGACCCACTTCAAATGATGTCTGCAACCAAAACACCAACTTGCTTCTCTTCAAAAGAATCTGATCCTGATGACTACAGCCTTATCTGACCCAATTATGCAGAAAATTTCACTCTCAAGCAGAGTGATTTGTCTTCTTGTTGGGCTCAAAGACATACTTGATCAGCGAATCCTTGATATGCAGTAATTCCGGGAATTCTGCCTTCAATTTGGAGGCATCCATCTCATTGTTGCTTCTGGGAGCGACAATAACCTTGGCTTGCTCTTCAAGGGTGAAGTTAGTCCACTTGAAGTTCGGGTCCATGTAGTTCTTGTACATTTCAAGGATCTCGTTATGGCTGATCACGCCTGGGTTGGTGAAGTTCCATATGCCCCTGAGATTCCGCTTTGCCATCTCCATGGAAATGGGTAGGAGCTCATCCAGGACAGTCATGCTGTTGGGAATATTCACCACCTTATCATAGCGAGCGATCTTCGTAATGAAGTTTCGTGGGTTGTTGAGGTCAGAGGATATGGGCATCCTGACTCTAAGGGTGCAAACATTCTCATATTCCTTAAGCAGCTCCTCAACCTAAACAAACAATCAAAGGAAATATTAGTTAATCACTTGGAAAAGACTGCAACTAGCAATAATAAACAGTAACAAAAGCCAAAATAATCATGGTCAAAACAGGAGAAAACATTACCATGGCTTTGGTCTTTGAGTAGAAAGATCCAGTGAAGTTGGGCTTGTCTTCCTCCTTGAACCCAATGCCCGAACCCAGTGGATGGGTAGCATCATATTCGAAAATACACCCAGTGGCATAATTGATCATAAGAAGCCCATGCTCTCTGCAGACATCAGCTAAGGTCAATGTACCAGCAACATTGGTGCGAATGGTCTCTGTTTTATGAGATTCACACCAGTCAACATTGGGTCTACCAGTGACACCGGCAGCATTGAAGACATGTGTAGGCTTGATGTTCTGAATATCTGCAATGAGAGATGCCCTGTTTTCCAAACGCCCCCTTCCATACTCGTATGGAATTCCTTGCTTTTCACACAGCTTGCCAAGTAGACCACCAATCCAGCCAGTTCTACCATAGATCAAGAACTTGTAAGCCAGTTTTTGAGAAGAAGAGGTGCTTTTAGAAACAGGTACCACCATCCGGGTCTGAGTGTTTGGGAACCCCGATGAAGGAGATTTGCCATCGTCAGCTTCATCAAAGTGTCTCTCAATGCCAGGCATCATCAACATTCTGGGGTGAGGAAGCAATGCTCCTGAGACATCACCCCACCAATCAGGGTTACCAGTGTACCACTCCATAGTCTTCCTCAGACCCTCTTCCCAGGTGGTGTGCTCTGACCAGCCTAAGTTCTTCAGCTTCTCGTCATCGAGGAAGTATCTCTGATCATTAAATGGCCGATTCTCAACAAACTTAATGTTTGTCTCTGGATCAATTGAGAACAATTTGCATATGTCCCTAGCCACATCAATTACTCTCCTCTCACTTCTTTGTTCCAATGTTGTATACATGACCAACTTCTCCCTTGTGGAGAATGACCTCAAAGGCCTCAGCAACATCCTCACAGTAAAGATAGCTTCTCACATTAGCACCATCTCCATGAATTGGGAGAGGCTTCCCCCTCATGGCCAAAAGAATGAACTTGGGAATCAACTTCTCAGGAAATTGATTTGGCCCATACACATTGTTTCCTCGGGTTGTAATGACAGGCAAACCATATGACCTGCCATAAGCCATAACAAGCATTTCAGCACCAGCTTTTGTAGCCGAGTATGGGTTTGTAGGAAGAAGTTGAGAAGCTTCATGGTTTCCTACAACAGCATCCTCATCGGTCTCTCCATAGACCTCATCTGTACTAACATGGATAAACCTCCTAATCTGTCCAGTGACCTTGCAAGCCTCTAGGAGGACGTGAGTACCATAAATGTTGTTCTTGGTGAACTCAAAGCTGTTACCAAAGGAATTGTCAACATGGGTTTGAGCAGCAAAGTGCATAATGGTATCAATGGACTCGGTGATTAGAAGATAGTTAACAAGGTCTGCACTGGCAATGTCCCCCTTGACAAACTTGAAGTTTGGGGATGACTGAGAAGGACGCAAGTTTTTCAGATTTGAGCAGTAATCAAGCTTGTCGAGCACGACAATCTTGTAATCTGGGTAATTCCGAATGAGCCGGTTGGCGACATGGGAGGCAATGAAACCGGCAGCACCAGTGATGAGGATGTTTTTGGGGTTGTAAGAAGACATAGTGAAGCACTTTCTACAAGAACAGATAATGAACATAAACAAATCAGATCCCATCCAACAACCATCATAAAGGAATCCTGATTATGAATAGAACCATTTAAAAATTCCCACTGGAAGAAAATTTCTGATATTCAAGTGAATCATTGAATAGATCTTTTTTTGGGGGGGGGGGAGGAATACTAGAATTTGTAATCATGCAAGCACTATAAAGTTTACTACAAAGCAAATCTCCACCCACTCCCATCACTTAACCCCACAAACTAAGATCAAGAGAAACATATGCAAAATGAGAACAGCAGAGCCAACTAATAGCCAATTCTCACATAGTTAACAGCAGATCACAATATCATAGCAGAAAAAACTAAGATCACGCTTTCCATAAACAACAATCAAACCTAGATCTGCCTCAAAATTACACAGACAAATAATTAATCAAAACAAACTAGTAGCTGCTGCTCCGATCAGCAAATGAAGAATAAACCCAGAAACGAAATCAACAAGCAGCAACTAAAACACGCTAAACAAGAATCAAATAACCCAGATCAGCCACCAACATCATCAAAATGACCCAATTGACAAAACAGAGGAACTACAACAAATCATGAGCAGATCTACGAAAAGTAAACATTACCCAGATCATAGAATGCTGTAATTAGCAGAAACAAACCAGATTGAAGCAGCCCTAGAGAGAAAATTGAAGTTGAAGCATTGATAACAAAAGCTGAAAAAAGAAAGAGGGAGAGACAGTGAGAGAACTTACGAAGCGTTGGGTATTTGTTTTGTTAATGAGAGAAACTCACCCCGCCCAAACGAAAATCAAGGAAACAATATAGCGAAAAGAGAGGAAATCGGGAAGAAAATTTTGGGAGGGACGAAGAGCAAACCACGAAGATTTGCGAGCTTGGAGAGGAGAGAGAGCGGGGCTCAAAACCATTTATAGACGATTTGCTGTAAATGTTAAAAATTTCGAGCGTAAGAGAGACAGTTGAGAAACGCCGATGGATGCCGCCCCTTGACCATTTTGGCCTCCTCTCTCCCCTTTATTTACCGCGTTCCCCTCACATGGACCGCGTGCTCTTTAATCATGAAAACATTATACAAATATTATTTTATTTTCACGCAAGAAGCAGCCGTTGTGTTTCTTGCTCTCGCCAATTTTTAAAACGATGATTGTCTAATGTTTGTTGGTCCCCTTGTGCTAATGTTTATGTCGTCACTTGTAAACTATTATGTGACCGAAGATTTTAAAAGTGCTAAAGTTTAATTTTATTTTTGACTGTATATAATTTATAAAACTTTAAAATGCGTTATAAAGAGTCACTTAATTTCAAATTTGAATTAACAAAAAAAAAATTGAATTAACAAAATCTTTCAATTGGACATGGAATTTTTCTTGCAATATAAATATTACATTAGACAATATTCACTGTACTTAATCAACAATATAGTTTTCATTGTAAAGGTCTATTTTATTAGTTAATACTTTTTGTATGTATTAATTTTTATTTTTTATTTTGTAGGTTTATCTATGTGCTGTTGTTTCATATGCTAGCAAATTTCTATTAATGACATTTCTTAGTAATTGATTAGACAGAATATGAAAATACTTGTGGGGTGCGAAATTTTTTTTAAAAAAAAAAAAAAGAGAGTTGCATGCGTTCTAAAGGACAACTAACTTATATTATAGTGTTGGATGTAAATACTCGCATAAGTCACATATCATATTTTACCCACGTGTATTTGTTATATAGATAAGTTTAAATATTTGTCTACTTATGTGACTTATGATAGTACGTACTCCTAAAAGTATTATATAGGTAAGACTATCAACTAAGTTAGATCGAGTTAAATTTGTATTCATGTCGAACCGAAACCTTTGATTGGGACCTAAAACATTTATCAAACAGGTTAAAAACCTTGACTTGTACTTATTTATTTTTTAAACGGATTGACTTGAGAGTTATCCATTAACCCATTTAATATAAACATGTCAGTTTAGGCTATCCAACTACACGTTTAACGACTTAATATTTCAGCTAAAGTATGATTATGAATAGTAGTGGTAAAAGATTGTCCGACCCGAATACCTGAATTTATCTCCCTGAAAAAATTGGATAAGGTCATAAATTTTTCATCTGAATTTTAAATACAGACACAATAATTGTCATATTTCTATTGTTTGAACCCGAATTTTTATCAGTGCTAATTATGAAGTATTATAAATCAATCATTTGAGTTCAATATACCATCATAATGCAACCATTGTCCACAATTTACAAGAACCACAATCCCACAAATATAGATGGACTTCATTAAACCTCACGTTTTCATAATTTCTCGCAAAAAATAAATGGCAATAGATGAACAGGCCAACCTCCTTAACCTGTTTATGGATTAAATAGGTTTTTTTTTTTTTTTTGGCAAATTTTCAATCTGAACCTAAATCAAATAATTAAATCAGTTAATAGTGTCAAGCTATTTAACTAAAAGGGTTGAAAATTTCTAAAACCAAAAAAATGGAGGATATAAAACCGAAAAAATACTTTTATAAATTAGGTGGTCTCTTTTCTGACCATATGCACTTATAATGTGATTTTTTAAAAGTATGTATCCTTACGTAAATTGTAGGAGTATATAGGAATTATCCGTTAGATGATTTCAACATGATATAGTATTGGATTTTTTTTAATATTATGAAAGGCACTCAAATTTTAAGGTTGATTACAATTTTTTTGAAGTGTTCCTTGCATCATATTAAATCCGCCAAAATACAAGCTCCCGAATTCATTCACGCCTTTTTATGCTATTTTTACATTTCAAATTTTATCAAATTAAGCAATCAGAAATCTAATAAATGAATAGAATAATTTTGAAGCTATTTACCATATCACGCAAGATTTCATAGATTATTATTGTTCTTTTTTTTTTTTTGATCGATTCATTTTTCTTTATTACACTTGGAAGTTGGAATCCCATCCAGTTATCCTACTCATATCCTTGATTCAATATCGACATTGTACATACTTAAATTAGGTCTTATATTCTTACCAAATTATGCAGTTCTAATTCCTTCTTTAATTGAGTAGCCTATTATGAGTTGGGATATATATAAAAGCAGATAACAGCTAAAAATACACTAGCTTCTTCGCTTCCTAGTCTTTCCCAAAGAGTAGTTGCCGACGTTCAATCGTTTGACCAGCATAGTAGCATACTAACATGCAATCATGTCTCCTTTCTCTTATTTTTCTTTTTTCTTTATTTTTTAACGTTCCCTGAATGGTTGGTTGTATTAGTAGTATTGCATAGTGATGTTATACGAGCATGTGCGCATGAGTCTTGGCATTGACTAGTATTATCCATTGTACACACAATGAATTGCTAAATTGTATTGTATATTCCAGAATATGCATTTCTCACTTAACAATTATTCATATATGATAACATCATTATTCTTTTTATTTTGTTATTAGATATGAACAATAAATATGTTATCTTGATGTCTCTTTTTTATAGTGTAAATTATTGTAGGTAGAAATGTCATAATACTACAAATTATTATACGGCATACATTTCATTTATGTCCTAAGAAATGCAAAGACATTTAAGTGATTTCCCTTCCAAAAATATTTGATTATTTCTTATATCTATATATAACTCCCCGTTCAAATTTATCAAACATTAAAGTAACAAAAAGAAAACCTTGGTCATAGGAGCACAACGATGAAGGAAGGTAGCCCCACTGCCAACTTTCTATTTTTCTGGATTGTTTTGTATTTCAGTTTTCTAATAATTAAAAAGAGCACATCTTTTTACTTATTCAATATAAATTAAGATGGCCATCCAAACATAGCCATCCTATTAGACAGGGTATTTAGACAGGATCTATTCAAAAATAATAAATACCAAATAAACATGACTTTTGCATATTATACTTCTATACTTGCTTGAAATTTTCTTTCATTTGTTTTTTAATACAAAGAAGAATTCCTTTTTCTTTGAGTTGTAGTGATCATTCATATTCAAGTATTTATTGAAAATGAAGATGGGTTCCAAATATCGATCATATTGACAAATAAAAAAAGACAATATCAAGCTTCTTAAAAATCTTAACAACTATGGGGTGTTTGGTAACAACAGTTTTTAGGAAAAAAAAAGAGTTATTTGGAGATGTTTTAGCTGTTTGCCCCAAGCAACTCTTTTTGAAAAAGTTATTTTCATTAACTTTTTCAAAAGAGCTTTTTGCAACAATGATACATTTGCCAAGATTTTAAAGAAATTATATTACATGTCATTATATTATATTCATATAATATTATTTTATAAAATCAAAAGGGTATATAATATTATAAAATGTTCCTTATTAGTAGCATTCGAACCTAGTTAGATCTTAAGAATTAACAAAAGTAGAGATATTTTTTTTGGGGGAGTTTTGGGGTTGGGAGGGATTTAGGTTTGCGAAAGGTACGCCTAGCGTCCTGGAATATTGGTTCTCTCACGGGTAAGTCGATAGAGTTAGTTAGGTCTTTGCGGAGGCGTAAGATTAGTATAGCATGTGTGCAGGAGACGAAGCGGGTTGGGGCTAAAGCTAGAGAGATCGATGGGTATAAGCTTTGGTACTCCAGGTTAATCAAGGCGAGGAATGGAGTTGGCATTCTGGTTGCAAGGGATTTGGCGGACCAGGTGGTCGAAGTGAGGCGTAAGAGCGATCGGATTATGGCCATCAAAGTTTTGGTGGGTTCAACTTTCGTGAACGTGGTGAGTGTGTATGCACCCCAGGTAGGTCTGCCGGAAGAAACTAAGAAGCTCTTTTGGGAGGATCTAGATGAGGTTATCCAAGAGGTCCCTCGGAGCGAGAAACTGTTCATAGGAGGATACTTTAATGGCCATATTGGCGCGGAGGCAGCAGGGTATGAGGGGGTTCACGAGGGTTTAGGCTTCGGAGAGAGAAACGCGGGAGGGGTCTCTCTGTTGGACTTCGCGGTGGCCTTTGATTTGTTGGTGGCCAACTCCTTTTTTAAGAAAAAGGAGGATCACCTAGTGACCTTCAAGAGCAGCTCTTGCAAGACCCAAATCGATTATTTCCTTACGAGAAAGGAAAGTCGAAGATCGTGTAAGGACTGCAAAGTGATTCCTAGCGAGTTTTTGGAAACTCAACATAGGTTGCTGGTCCTATATGCAGAGTTCAAGTATCCTAGGAGGACGAAGAGGAGAGTTGGAGAACCCAGAATTAAGTGGTGGACTCTCACGAAGGAGAAGGCGGGGCTAATAGCAGAAAGAATAGTCGAGGAGGGAGCTTAGAGGAGGGCAGAAGACGCCGATTCGATGTGGGAGGCTGCGGCGGCTTGCATCCGAAGGTCGGCAAAGGAAATCCTAGGGCTTTCCTAGGGAGGCGGGAACAGGATAGAGGGCGCCTGGTGGTGGAACGAAGAGGTGAAGGAGAAAGTGAAGGCCAAAAAAGAGGCTTTCGCGGAGTTTATGAGCAGTAGTTCGCAGGAAGAGAGGGAGCAAAAGAAGATTGGATACAAGGCGGCCAAGAAGGTAGCTAGAAAGGCGGTGGCAATAGCAAAAAGCCAAGCTTTTGATAGACTGTACCATAGATTGGGGACGAAAGAAGGGAAGAAGAAGGTTTTCAAATTAGCTAGGGCTAGAGAAAGGAAGACTAGAGATTTGGGTTTGGTAAGGTGCATCAAGGACGAAGAAGGTAAGGTGCTGACTGAGAATGATGATATTAGAGAGAGATGGCAAAGGTTCTTCGCCAAACTTCTAAATGGGGAAGGAGTGCGAGACGACTGTAGTTTGGGGGGAGAGTGTAGCGATCAGCGAGCGGGCGACCTTATAGCAAAGGAGGAGATTAGGGAGGCAGTGAAGAAGATGGCAAATGGGAAAGCAGTGGGGCCAGACTAGATTCCAGTGGAAGTTTGGAAGTTTATAGGGGAGGTAGGGCTAGATTGGCTCACGGAGCTGTTTAATGTTATTTGCAGGACAGCCAGGATGCCCAGAGAGTGGAGGGCCAGCACAGTCATTCCACTGTACAAAAATAAAGGGGATATTCAAGATTGTAATAACTTTAGGGGTATCAAACTGCTCAGCCACACTATGAAGATTTGGGAGAGGGTGATTGAGAGAAGGCTGCGTGAGGATGTAGAGATTTCAAAGAACCATTTTGGTTTCATGCGGGGCAGGTCGACTACTGAGGCGATCCACCTCCTCAGAGGGCTCATGGGCTTGTTCAGGGATAAAAAGGTGGATCTCCATATGGCGTTCATTGACCTAGAGAAAGCGTATGATCGAGTCCCAAGGGAGGTATTGTGGAGGTGTTTGGAAGGGGAAAAAGGTGTCACCAGCGTACATCTGGGTAATTAAGGATATGTACGAGGGAGGGCGGATGTGTGTTAGGACACCGGGAGGGGTCTCTAATGACTTTGCTGTTAGTTTGGGCCTACATCAGGGTTCCGCCCTAAGCCCGCTTCTTTTTACTCTAGTTTTGGATGAACTCACTAGAGAAATCCAGGACGAGGTGCCTTGGCGCATGTTATTTACAGATGACATCGTTCTTATCGATGTGACCAGGCAGGGGGTGAATGACCGGTTGGAAAGGTGGAGGCATACATTGGAAGCCAAGGGTTTTCGGCTAAGTAGATCAAAAACAGAGTACCTCCATTGCTGTTTCAGTGGTAGGATAGAAGAGGGGGGATAAATCGCACTGGATGGGAGGGTGATACTAAAAGTCGCTAAATTTAAATATTTGGGCTCGATCATCCAGCAAAATGGGGACATTGAAGAGGATATTAGCCACCGGATAAGAGTGGATTGGCAAAAGTGGAAGTCAGCGTCAGGGGTACTGTGTGACAAGAGAGTGCCCCTAGGATTAAAAGGTAAAGTCTACCGGATGGTAGTTAGACTAGCTGTGCTCTATGGATCGGAGTGTTGGCCTCTAAAAAAGACGTAGGCCCAAAGGTTGATGGTAGCCGAGATGAGAATGATCAGGTGGATGTGTGGTTTTACGAGACTGGACAGAATTAGGAATGCAGTGATCAGGAGCTCAGCTGAAGTGGCCCCCATAGAGGAGAAGATGAGGGAATCGAGGCTTAGATGGTTTGGCCACGTACAGAGGAAGAGTATGGCCGCCCCAGTACGGAGGTGCGAAATGATCGCCCCCCCAATTGGTAAGAGAGGGAGGGGTAGACCGAAGAAGAGCCTAGAGGAAGTGATTAGAGAGGACTTGAGAGTTGCTGGTCTAATGGAGGACATGGCTCAGGATAGGAAGTTGTGGCGGGATAGAATCAAGGTCTCTAATTGTCGGGGACTAGCCGAGTAGATGGTAGGCTCTTCGGTGGCGTGGGGTGGGGCGGGTAGGGTTTTTGGTGTGCTTGTTTGCAGGTCTTGCTTGCCCTGGGATGTGACGGCATCTAGCACCCCGAGCGGATTGAGGTATGTTTCTAATCCTTACTTATTTTGCTCTTCGCCTTTTTTCCTCCCTGGTTTTGGTTTGCTTTCGTTTTCCCTTTTAACCTTTTTCAAAAGAAAAATTATTTTGTGGGTCTTTAGGAATCAACCTCTCTATGGGTAGAAATACCGGTAGGGGTAAGGTTGCCTACAGCTGGATCTCCCCAGACCCCGTGAATGCGGGACCCACACTGGGAGTTGTTGTTGTTGTTGTAGAGATATTTTTTTTTTTTGAGGTAAAAACAAACCATTGAAGTTGCATTGTCTCTTTCATTGTTGGTTTTTTTGGTCTTAACTAAGTAGTACACTTTTTGGTGTAGATTTTCTAATTTCGCTAGAGTATTATATTACGCTTATTTGGTTCTCTTACTATGCACCTTTATGAACGTCTAATATTCTGATATTTATACTTTATATTATCAATCTTCTTTCCGATTACCTCGACAATGAGCTTTGGATCAATGCAAAATAGCAATATTTGATACTATATTTTGTATGAACTGAATATAATGAAGATAAAGTCATTAAAA
>JAKOGI010000754.1:332500-342500 GCA_029747015.1 Carnegiea gigantea
GAAGGAACCTCTATCCATAGCATCCTTGAAGAGAGTAGAGAGTCCTTTGGTGATGATTAAGAATAGGAAGAGGGAAGAGAGGATCCCTCGACGAATCCCTCTTGTAGGCTTCAAAAAGCCTTTAGGCTTCCTATTGATAGTAAATATGAAAATTGCCATTTCAACCAAGCTCATAACTGTGTCGACCCAAGTATGATGGAAACCTAATCAGAGCATAACATATCTCAAGTAGATCCATTCAACCTGGCCATAGGCCTTATATGCGCATGTCAAATTTTTATGGCCATATCACCATTAGAGCCTGACTAACAATGCACATGGTAGAAGACCCCATAGGCGATCAATGTAATATCTGAGATAGGCCTTCCTTTAACAAAAGCACTCTAGACATCGGAAATAATCTCAGGGAAAATAGACTTTAAGTGGTTGGCACTAACTTTGGTGACCAATTTGTACAAAATATTGCAAAGGATTATTGGTCTAAAGTCAGTGACTGATTTCGGGTTCTTGACCTCAGGGATAAGGGCCACGCAAGAGTGGTTGTAGGAGTAGACAACGGTCTTGCATTGAGTATATCAATTACTGTAGCACTTACACAGGGACCCACAATGTGCCAAAACTTTTGGAAGAAGTAGGGGTTAAACCCATCCAGTCCTAGAGATTTACTGGGATGCATATGGAATAGGGCGGACTTCACTTCGTCTTCTGTATAGGTTTGGCATAGGGACTCGTTCATGGCATCTGAGACTTTGGTGGGGATTAACTTGATCACGTCATCCAAGTTTGTAGGGGTGCTAGATTTGAACAATTCTCCATGGTAATGTAAGAAGAGGTGCTCAAAATCAGCGGGGTATGTATGCAAGACACCATTATCATCCACCAGCTTTCTGGTGGAACCACTGTGAGTTGGAGTCACCATAAGCCAAGAAATCATTTTTAGCACGTTGCCACCACATTATTTCCTCTTGCTTGCGTAGGTCTCGAAGTTGTTTAAATAACTGCTTGTGGATGCTAATGTGTCGGTTTAGGTTCAATTGGTGCACAACGGATTTGATCTTTCTTTGGATGTTACCAAACACATTGGAATTCCAAAGAGTAAGAGCTTGCATACAACTTTTCAGTTTTCAAACACATAAAGATGAAGGGGGCCCCTCAAAACTCTGTTGCGAGGCTTCGGTTATCACCGTCTCATATCCTTCATCAGTTGCCCACATGTTTTCGAAACGTGTCCTTCTAACCCATATACTAGAGAACCTTGCATTGTGATTCAAGTATAATAGAATGGGTTGGTGGTTAGAGAAATCATCATCAATGTGTAAGACCTCAATGCGTGGGAAGGAAACGGACCAGTCCATATTAGTCATGATTGGTCTAAGCGTTCCTCCACTAATTCCTCTTCATCTCTGCCATTCCACCAAGTGAATTCATAGCCTAAGTAACCTAGGTCAAAAAGACCGTAGTTTGTAAATGTCTCCTGAAAGGTGTCTATAATATTTTGGCTTGTAGGAGGACCACCTAATTTCTCACAATTGAAAAAGATCTCATTACTATCACCTCCTACAACCCAAGGAAGGTGTGAGTGGGTGATTAAGTCCTCGATCATCTTGCAAGTGTTGAGTTTGGCTTGGGTTTCAGGCCAACCATAAACTCCTGTGAAGCACCAAGGAGAGGGACCCAGACCATCATCAATTTGGATATCAATATGATGGGACGAGTAGGAAAGGAGAGAGACCACTATATGCTTCTTCCATAATAAAGCAAGACCACCAGCTTGGCTATGACAATCAGTGTAAACACCATCAAATTCACCTAACTTATTTTTGATACAACTCATTTCGTAGCTGGTTCGTTTTGTCGCTGCTAGGAAGAAAATACTAGGCTTTAACCTACATAAGAGGGCATGTAGGTTATTGACTACTTGGGGATCGGCAAGTCCCCAGTATTAACACAAAGGAGACTCATTGGTCCGAGCGGGGCTGCCCATTAGCAACCTCCGCCTCAGATGCCATAGTGACATCCTTGTTCTTAGTCTATTGAGTGACCAAAGATAGGCCTTTGGGAGTATCCTTACATGCCTTCTTAACATCGCTTTCTTTAGGAGTGGTGTTTCTAACTGGGCCAGCAGAACTATCAAGGTCCATAGCGAAAGTGGGGTTGATGTTGGGGATTACCGCATTCTTGTCAGGACCTATCAATTGAGGGGTATCCTTTCTTGCTGGGGCAACATCTGCGCTAGGTTTTTGTTCTTCTAGGAAGAGACGCTTACGAGCCTTGGATCATTCTCGGAGATCAATGAATAGTTTATTCTATGCCTCTCGTTCAATTTGTGTCGCTCTATTTTTCCCCTTTAGAGGAGAAGCTTTTAACCAAGGGCCATAGGGAAGGTCTGCTTCATCTATTTCAACGTCAATCTTCTCACATGCCTTGACTAAGTGTCTCAGCGAACCACAAAATAAGAATAATTAGGGAGATGCTCATATTTGAATTTAATCCAAAGTTGAGAGCCTTGATAGGATATCGGTTTCCAGCGACATAGGGGTTTTTGTAAATCAAGACGCACTCAAACCCGTAATGCCTTTGTGAGACTTGAGATATCAAAGTCATCAAATTCCAAGAATTCACCTACTTTGTTCGCCAACCATATACCACACAACTTGCTTCTCTTCTCAGCGGGGAGTTTGCACATCCTTACCCAGATGTCAATGGTATTGAATTGGACTTCCTCATGCTGTTCGTCTGCCTTGATCTCTTTGAGAAGTAGCAAATGCCAATCTAACGCCCAAGGGCCTCCTTTGATCACATTCAAGCAATCATCGTCATTAAAGAATTGGAAGAAAAACAGATTCCAATGTCACGGATCACCACTCCTTTCTGGGGTTTCCAAGCGCCTTTCAACACGTTTTTCATTGCGTCTGGATTAAAATTGTTTGTGGTGACTGGTTTACCAACCAGACAAAGGGCAATCTTGGAGTCCATGTCTTCACTCGGGAGTTCGTCCATATCTATTGCTTCTTCCTACTCCTCGGCGAGGGAGAATTTCTTCCATGCATCCTTTAACTGGTCTTTCATGGGTATAGTATGAAAAAATTGAAATTTAGGAATGAAGACAGTGTAAAGCTTATGGGAAATAGTCCAGGAGCCACGCCAACACAATTCTTCGCGTGTGGGAGATAATAACTACCCTAAAGGTAGAGGCGAAGGATCAAGAAGAAACCTCCCAAGAGTGTAACTTGGAGGAGAAGAAACTCTCCAATCCTAGGAAACCCTAGGCAGCTAAGAGGAGCCTTGAAGTCAATTTGGTTAAGTATGATGCAAAAATTAGTAGCAAATAGCATTGAATAAAGCAAATACATATAAATTTTATAACTTAACTCATTTTCCAAGTGAAAAGAAAACTGTTTGAAGATTTAAAGAATGCCAATTAACATTATACAAGCTCCACACAAATTTAAAGTGGCTTAAGAAAAAGGGTAACTACAATAAGAGCATCCTAGCTTAAGTTATTTATTTGAGGTTTGTGGGTGGAGGAAACAAGTTTAAAATATAAAGGAAAAATCAATTAATGAAATAAGAATACTACTTAAAATTCTATACGATCTAGCACTTAAATATCTCGTGCAACATGTGGGCACAAACTAGCAAATTAAAATTTGGTTGTCTTTGTATATGTAAGTGTAAATACGATAATCTGTTTAAAAAAACTTTGTCGTTATTTGCGGTCCTTAGTATTATATTTATGCTATAACTAGTGCCATGTCAGTACTTTGCACAAATTTGGTTAGTTATATTTAGCTTATATTTTTCAATTATGTGCTCTTTTTAAAATATGTAAAATGTTTGGAAAAACGCAGTTTGCAAGCGCAACACGTTAAAAAGTTAGGCAAGTCTATGATAAATTGATTTTCAATATCTAGGCCAAAAATAAATATATAAATAATTTGCACTTAAAATTCGGACTGTCCTAACAAAATAAATCAATAAATACACAAAATCGTTAAAGGGCAAGCACATGAAAGAACATAGTAAACATTTATGAAAATTGTGGGGCACAGGGCATAAGAAGTTTCAATTTAATGTAAACTAACATTTCATTTGCAACATACTAAATCTAGTTAGTGGCAAGGGCCACGGGGCGTAAGAAGTTTAAATTTAATGTAAACTAACATTTCATTTGTAACATATTAAATCTAGTTAGAGGTAATGTACATATGTTGTACACCTAGGAATTGAATATGTATTCCCAATTGTTCTAAATATTATTTTTTTTAAATAATAAACCACTTTAAATGTATAAGCATTGCACGTGTTTTATGAGAGTATGCGATATTAAAAGTGTAACACAAGCTTTACTAGCTAACAAACATAATGTGCCAAATAAACAATTTAGTTAGCATTCACATGCGTACTCACCATGAATTTATTAAACCCCCATTTGGTTTAATATTTTGGATCAAATTCATGTAAGAAAATAGTATCACATATTCTTATACCTTATGTCTAGTTGGGGCATTTTTCATCCCCAATCACATTCAGGATGGAATGATAAATCATCGAATTATGAATTACACTAAACCTCTCACACCCGTTGCACTACTAAAAAAACGCTAAATAACGACGAAATGTAACAACGGAATTTGTGTCCTTCGCAGAAAACAATGGATGAAAAGGGAATAAATTATATCAGATGTGGCGACGGAACTAACGATGGAATAGGCACTCCGTCACCAGATTTTAGTAATAGAGATGGAATTTTTTAAATACTTTTTTTGTTCAGCGATGAAAATTCCGTCGCTGAACAGTAAAACAATCTAAAAAATAAATGGCAACAGAGATTTCGTCGCCATGTCCGTCACCATATAGAATACAAATCTGGTCCTTCTTTCGCAATTCGTTCACATTGAAGCCACTACGAGCGAGAGCAAACACCCTTCCAAGTCCACAACCTCCACCTGCCGACCGCCGCCCACTGGCTGAAGCCGCTACCTGCCACTAAGTCGACCGCCCCTCACCGAAAATTTGGTAAGTATTCTCTCAACTATTTAGTTTGAATTTTTAAAAATTATAGCTTTAGATTGTTGAAATTTCATAGTTAGTTCATGTTTGTGTTGAATTGTGAAATTTAGGTGAAGTAATTACTTCAATTTGGTTCAATTTATTCCTCGATGTAATTTAGGATTTTGGTTTGGTCATTTTAATTAAAATATTAAATTAGTGGCTTTCATAAGTGCACAATTTATAGGACTTGAAATTTGTGTGAAGTAATTATGTGAAATTAGTGGGAGTTGAGGTGAATAATTTGTGGGAGTTGAAATATGTGCGAAGTAATTATCTGAAATTAGTTGGCGTTGAAGTGAATAATTTGTGAGAGTTGAAATATGAGTGATGTAATTATGTGAAATTTGTGCGAGTTGAAGGGAACAATTTGTGAGAGTTGAAATATGTGAAGTAAGTGTGTGAAATTTATGGGAGTTGAAGTGAACAATTTATGGAAATTTGTGTGAAGTACTTTGTGAAATTTGGTTGAACTTCTTCCTCAATGTAATTAATTTAGAAATTAGGTATGGTAATTTAGTTTTAATTTAGGGTTTAAGTTTATAAATAGAAATGTATAAGATTACTGCAATTTATATTTCAATTGTGAAATTAATGGGAGTTGAAGTGAACAATTTTTGTAAATTGACATGCTTTGAATGTGATAATTATTGATATTGGATTACGTATTTAAATGAAATTGTTGGCATAAACTTGATGTTATAATATGGCTTGTATGCTAATGTTTTTGTTTGTAATAGGAGTAGTTAGAAATTAAATAGAATCTTTGATAAGTTGGGAGTATTTAGATGAATAATTTAAGAAAATATGAGTAATGAAACATGAATATTTAAAATGCTTAATGTAAGTTAGTGTATATGTTGATATGTTCAATTACATATCCTATGTAATGCATGTTTCTAATGTTATATATATTTATGTTTATGTACTTATATATGTTTTTGTGGATTGGTTAATGTTGCATTTGGCTATTAAAATATATATATAATATATATTTGAGTAATTTATATGATTATAATTATATAAGGTAAAATTAATACTATTCAAATAACTTTCATAAATATTGTTGTTTGAGCAGAATATGAATGACCCTCCATATCATTGGTGGATGTTTAATAAATTATTGCCTGATTGTAGTAGCTATATGCAAGAATTTCCAAATTGGGTAAATCAAGTTAATGAATTTGCACATAGACAGCTAGAGTCTCAAAGTGGGGGAAAGTATAGATGTCTATGTGCTAAATGCAAAAATAGAGTGTACTTAATCCCTGAAGAGGTAAAGATGCACCTTATGTATAAGGGCTTTGTGAAAGGATATTAGTATTGGATAAGCTACAGAAAAGTAAAACGTCAACAATATAATTTTGGACTAGTTAAATGCCCAAAGCTGGTAATTTAAGTCATATTAAACATGACTGCAATGAATCCTATGTAGATCGCATGGAGTACATGCTATACTGGCAAATTAAAATGTAAGGGATGAAGACCAAGCACTTGTCAAAAACCATTCTATAATATGGTTCAAACTGCTCAACAGTCCTTATATAATGGTTGTTCTACCCATAGTGAGCTGTCTGCTGTTGTTAGGCTATCGAGTGTCTAGTCTCATTATAACATGCCATAAAAACTATTTCAAAGAAATTAACGAAAGAGATGTGCCCTCCTGACAAGCGCGTGCCAAAAAATTATGGCCAGACAAAGGAGGTTGTTGAAGAACTTGGCAACAATGTGATACACATTGATTGTTGCTATAAATGTTGCATGCTCTTCTTTAAAGAGGATTCAAACCTTGATGCTTGGAACTTTTGTGAGCATTCGAGATGGAAGATGATGCAGACAATTAGATGCTTATAAAATATTATGTAATCTATCATTTAGTTTTATAACACTTGGTTATAAATTTACTATTATTTTATGTGTTAATTGTGAAACCTGCTATTCTCTACCTATTATGTTGTGTGAATAAACTATTCATATGTACAATCGTTATTCGAAGTTGCATTTGTTGTCAAGTATTTCAAGTATGAATTTCATCCCTTATTGAGGTAAGTCCTCTACTTGAGGTAGAAGAAGAAAGCGTAAGGGCTCCAATACACATCCTAGTGCTGTAAACATGATCAACCTCCTCTTAAACACGTCATACAAGATTTACCCTAGCAGCAACCATAAGTGCTTACACTCTAGGTATTTAGGAACAATCCCAATTCCTAATCAATTTGGGACAGTTTCTATGAATTCTTTCCCTTATCATAACCCATATATCCTGAACCAGACATTAATCTACCAGTAATTTGGATATGACATTTCAAGTAACACCTGTATTGCCAATAGTGTGAACTTTACCCCAAACACTGCACATACTATTGACCCTAACTCTAACCAAACCCAACAAGATATTGGAACTAGAGATAGTGAAGCACAATCTAGTCATGGAAGCACTTGACTCAAGACAGATATTGTGCCAGATGGTAATGGTTAAGTCAGACGGAGTTAATTATTTCTAACTTGAAGTGTTTTATTTCATATAAAGTTAATTTGTTGAGTTGTGTTCAAATAGGTTTATCCCAAATGATGGTACTGTTGCTAGAATTTCTTTGATCTTTCAAGCCAAATATGATGGAGGTTGGCAATTGTGGGGTATAGTGCCTAGATCTATTTGGGATTCATGGTTTGGAGAGTTCAAGGTAATTAAAGGGGCTACATATTAACACTTTGTATGTACCTTATTCATTTTTATGACATTATTTGATGTCTTGCTATCTTCTTACTTGCAGAAGTGGTTCACGTGAGATCCTCTCTATGACGCTAAACCAGGAAAAATTTTGAAAACGGAGCCAATGCACATTTGAGGGACTCCCTCGGCAAAGTGAGGAAGTTCAACAGACAGCTTAAATAGCTTGGTGATGATCAATGGAAAGCAGTCAAACAATATTGGGCAAACAAAGTGTATGAGAAATTGTGAGAACTAGCCCCAAAAAAAATGGTTTGGTGATTCAGAAAGTCTTATATCATCCTTCCATACATGTTGCTCGATATCTATGGATAAGCATTGGAGGCTTCTGGTAACTAATTTTGCCTCTTACAACTCGTTTTAGTTATTTGTTTGAGTGTAATGTTTTATATGTTTTCTAAATTTGTTTAGCACATAAAGGGAATAACTTGAGATGGATCCCACAATTGTTGAACTGTTCACTCGCACTCACAAACTTTATGGGAAACAAGACGGACCTTTGGTTGATAAGAAATCACAACAAATATATGTAAGCTATTCTTAATGTTTAGTCTTAGTTAGTTGTTTAATCTTGATTCATATAATCTCACTAAGTATAATGTATTTGACTCTTTGTAAAAGTTGTGATATCATAGGAATTATTTAAACAGGACTTTCAAAATAACGTCAACTCTCAAGGGCCCTTGGATGGTAATTCTCAAGATCCATCTCAATCACTTCCTTATCCAAATGAGTTTTGGGTGAAAGCCTATATATGAACAAAAAAAGTCAAATTTATGGCATTAGAGATGAAGTCATCAACATTAGGGAATCCTCTTACTGCAATCCTTATCAATGAACCAGTATAGTAAATATCAACACTATTTGTATTTGAGTCATTAATATTAAAGTTGATCACAACATAACTTTAGGATAAGTTATGTTATTGTTGCTAATGCATACTTCACATAAATGGTTTTTAGCAGGTACAGGTCATGTGTCATTCCAAGAGGAGTTCAATGATTTAAAAGGCGTGGTAACTAACTTGGGAGGTGAGCTCACTGCACAAGCTGAAATGTATTGGATGCTTATGGACAGATATAAGCAATTAGCGGAATCCAACAAAATGTTAAACTAAAGCAATAAGAAATTCATGGAGGAAATGCTAAGGGAGCAAATCTGACTGAAGCCAACAAATGATGAGCATCAACCAGCAAATGCAAGCCTTTTTTCATATGCAACAAGCTTACGGCTCAGGATCACAAACATCCTTTATTAAACCACCACAACATGATGAAGATGAGAACAAGGACAAGGATGAGGATGAAGAACATGATGGTACTGCCATTGGAGATTGATTCCTGAGTTGCTTGGTTCTCCCCTCCCTATTCTATGTGTATATATGTGCATTTGATGATGGCAATGCTCTTTTGGCCATGGTGTTGTTAAGTACACTTCTTTTTTTGGGAAATACATTTTATTTCTGTGAACTTATGACTTGAGTTGTGATGAAGCACTTGAAATAATTTGGTTTGTATGTGATATTTGTCTTGTTTGTGGTTTGGAAATTCTTGAGAACACTTCGAAGGAAGCATTGGTGTCGAATGGATTAAATATCCTCTTTGTAATTTTCTGCGAGGATTGAAATGTATTGTATTAAGGGATACTTGAAAAAATATTGATTTTATTTAAAAAACTATCAAAAATAGCAATGGATAGGAAATGGACAATCCTTTAAAGTTTTATTTTTAAAAAAGGATGCAAATGGTGATGGCATATCAGATCCATCGCCATATTGTGATGGAAATTCCATCACTAATGGTGACAGATCTGAACTTCCATTGCCACCTTCGCCCGCCACCATCTCTCGTCATCACTTCATATCCATTGCCAAATTTATTCACAAATTGAACCAAAAAAGTGGAATTAAGAATCAAAAATCATTCCCACATTGCCCCTTTGAGGGTAGCTTCATGGTGGAAAGATTGGTTTCCAAAAAAAAGATTAGCCTCCGGTCTCCTTAAGATATATCCGTGAGTGAAAATTTACCCATCAAAAAAAAAAAAAAAAAACTCATGCAGAATGAAATCATTCATCCTTTCATTCTATTCTAACAAAATTGAACTAAACACATCCTAATAAGTAAGTGTCTTTAGATAGATAGATGTGGCCTCATCTTTCTTGATAGGTAAAATATAGGCTGCGTTTGGAAATTTATCGCTGCACTATGACTATGCG
>JAKOGI010000754.1:347500-365000 GCA_029747015.1 Carnegiea gigantea
ACGAGAGAGTAATATTTGATTCTCCCTAAATTATGTGCATGTGTAAATATACCCATAAAAGAGCCTTATTCTTGTAATGGCATAGGCACCTGCCGGGATGGATAACATTAGTTTTGGCCTGTGTTTTTTACAAGGATCTAAAATCAGTAAAGAACATTACATTTTCAAATATAAAAATTTAACTATGCAGTTTCTTACACCAACCAAAAAAAAAAAAAAAAAAAAAAAAAAAAGCTTGTACCCATGCACTATTCCGCAAATCTTTTAATGGTTATTTTTTATGTGCTCGAGATATTTTGATAATATGTATGAAATGGATGAAGTAACTGTTTTTTAACTAAAAATTTACAGTTAAATAATAACAATAAGGGATTTTTCTATAAGGTTTTAGATAAATTAACTTAAATAGTTTTAATCTTAAGCTAGTGTTAAAGACTCATGCGAAGTATGCGATTCATTTGTGTAGCTATTTTATTTGAGATCGTGATTTTTTTATTTTTATATTAGAAAAATTTGATAAGTTCCATTATGATAAATACGTTAACATTTAATAGAACATAAATTATCAATATAATATCAACATTCATCACTAGAAATTTGATTAGTAATTGATTCTCTGTAAATTACTAAAATCGCATCAAGAATAGTAGGAGGAGAGAAACCCAAAAAGAAATGAAAGAATCAAAGAGAAATGACACCTCACTTCTCAATTCTTATCACACTTCTTCTTCTTCTTCTTCTTCTTCTTCTTCTTCTTCTTCTTCTTCTTCTTCTTCTTCTAGTGTTATTTCCTCATAACATTCATGGTCGAACAAAGAAGAATGGTGAGGCCAATGAGCAGTACAAGAAAAAAAGAGCATAAACTTCTTCATGCTTGTTACTTCCTGATAAGACTAATGATAGTTAGCTTAAAAGATAATTAAAGGTTAGTTAGGAAGCCACTAGAAATGTAGGAGCAGTTAGTTACATAAGCTGTATTATTGTATATCTATCCATATATGGCTGTAATAAGGATTATCAGTTGATGATTCTTGCAATAAAACAAGCTCATAATTCTCTCTCTTCTCTCCTTCTTTCTTCATGATTCTGTGTGTGTTCCTCGACTGATAACATGGTATCAGAGCTCAGGCAAGCTCCACGATTCTGCTGATCATCTTCTGCGATGGGTTTTGTGATCGATTCTTTCTTAATCATTCATATTTAGCCACGATTTGAGGTGATACTTTTCTGAAATCTGATTCTATTGTTTCGTTGAAATCTGGTACACTTTCAAGATTTCTTTTCTAGCAATTCATTGAAATTACATTGCTTCAGTACTGTTCTATTGAATCTTGATAGTTCAGCTAGGTTTATTGATCACAATAGCTTGTTTAAAATCTGAGAATGGCAGCTGTAAATGAGGAAATTGATATAAATGCCATATATGTTGGAAATTTGAATGAGCCATCTCACTTGCTCTATATTCATCCTTCGGATAACCCAAACAATATCTTAGTCAGTGATCTTCTAAATGGGGATAATTACAATCATTGGAAAAAGGCAATGGAAATAGCCTTAGTAGCCAAGAACAAACTAGGTTTTGTTTTGGGGCATTGTGCCAAACCAACTACAGCAAATCTGCTAGCACATTGGGAAAGATGTGACAAAATGGTTTTATCTTGGATTATGAATGCTGTAATCAAAGATATTGGTCAGAGTATACTCTTCTTGGCTACTGTTAGAGATGTTTGGGTTCAGTTAGAACAACGATTTGGTGAGGCAGATGGCACTAAAGTGTTTCAGATACAAAGAGAACTTTGTGTGATCTCTTAAGGTCATCAATCTGTCACTGAATGTTTTACACGAATTAAGAAACTCTGGGATGCATATAATAGCATAATATCTTTGCCTTGCTGTAGGACAAGTGGAGCGCTTTGTGTTAGTTTGATTGCAGCCAAGAAAATGATTCAGGAACAACAATTGATGCAATTCTTGGTTGGTTTACATGAGGATTATAGAAATGTCAGGGGAAATATATTAATGATTAAGCCTCTACCCAGTTTTGATCAGGTTTACCAAATTGTACTGCAAGAGGAAAAACAAAGGTCTTTGTCTTCTTCTGTGTCCATCAATGGGAATTCTACTTCCTTCCATAGCTATATTTCTGGGGACAGCTTCAAGAATGGTCAGTTTCAGCAGAGAAGCAACAATCAAGGGTTTTCAAGGCCCAGTTCTGCATCATATTCTGGACTTCAGTCTCAATCTTCTCAGTTCAATTCTAGCAACTACAAAACTGGACAAAAGGTTTACCCAGACAAGAATTTCCAAGACAAAAGATCTTATTTCTGTGATCATTGTAAAATACCAAGGCATTCAACACAGAGGTGTTTTAAATTACATGGCTACCCACCTAGACACAGACTGTATAAAGGAGGAAAGGTGGTAACTATTGCTCAGACAGAAAATGATCCAGATGTACAGCCTTCCCAGTCCCCTGCTTTAACTACAGAACAATACAATCAACTCATCCAACTTCTGCAACACCATACTTCTGACATGGATAAGTCTAATGAAAGTGGAAGTGTAGCTGGCTTCTCTGCAGGTAAAGCATTCTACTTTCTCACTAAGTCTTCTAATGGTAGTGTTTGGATTGTGGATAGTGGAGCCAGTGACCATGTGACCTATGATCTTTCCTTGTTACATAATGTCAAAAAGTTGTCTGTATCTTGTTATATCACTATGCCTAATGGTAAAAGGGCTCCTATTACACATTCAGGTTCTATATTTCTGAGGGATAAAATAGAGCTTCATAATGTCCTATACATTCCCACCTTTCAGTATAATCTATTGTCTGTCAGTATATTGGTCAGACAACTTTCAGCCAATGTGATCTTTACCCCAACTTCTTATGTAATTCAGCCCCCCACTATACAGAAGAAACTCCTCCTTGGTAGCGAGCATAGAGGTCTATTTTTGCTACAAAAAGGCACTGGAGATCCACAAGCCAACTTGAGAACACCTAGCTTAAGCAATGACAATTTCTCTGCTGTTCTTTTGTCTAGTTCTGAATTGTGGCATCAAAGATTAGGACATTTTCCCTTTGATCAACTTACAAATGTAGCCTTGCCTTCTTGTATTGACAAAAAACATGGAGTTTGTCAGGTCTGCCCTATGGCCAAATTGCATAGGCAACCATTTCCCCTAAGTACTAATAAAGCAAATTGTTGTTTTGAGATTTTGCATATTGACATTTGGGGTCCCTGTCCATACAAAACATATGATGGGGTTGTTTATTTTTTATCCATTGTGGATGATAGATCTAGAGCCACTTGGGTTCATTTAATGGCAACCAAAAGTGCTACATTCCCTTTAGTTAAAGCTTTTGTTACTTATGCTAAAAATCAATATGCATCTAATGTTAAAATCATCAGAACAGATAATGGTTTGGAATTTAAGGATTCTTCAGCCTTGGAGTTTTATAAGAATAAAGGAATTATTCATCAAACCACTTGTGTGGATACTCCACAACAAAATGGCATTGTGGAAAGAAAACATCAATATTTATTACAAATAGTTAGGGCTTTAATTTTTCAGTCTAATATTCCCAACAAGTTTTGGGGGGATGCCCTCTTGACTACAGTCTATTTAGTCAACAGAATGCCTTCTTCTATTCTCAACAACAAATCCCCTTTTGAGGTATTATATAAGACTAGTCCCACCTATAATCATTTGAGGTCTTTTGGCTGTTTATGTTATGCTGCCACTTTAAAAAGGAACAGAGACAAACTGCAATCTAGAGCTAGCCCTTGCATTTTTACAGGATATCCTTTCAGTCAAAAGGGCTATAAGCTATTTGATCTTAAAAGCAAGAAGGTATTATAGATAGAGATGTTGTCTTTCATGAAACCATTTTTCCCTTTCATTCTTTACATCATTCTTCAGACATTCCTCTACCAGATATAACAGAATATATTCCTAAAACATCAAATTTTTCACTTGATAATTACAACCCTATTAATGCTGATTCTGACACACAAACAGACCCATCTTCACCTTCTAACTCTCACACCTTTAGTCAAAACATTGCTTCTAATAACACACATAATGCTTCTCCATTACATGGTGAGTCATTGCAAAGTACTCCTTCACCACCTCCTAGGAACCTCAGAAGGTCTACCAGAACACATAAACAACCAACTTATCTACAAGATTTTTATTGTGGAATGGTTCAAATTAATACTCTCCCTAGAGAATTTCATGCTTTTCATGCTTAACTTTCACAATACTTTGAACCTAAGAATTATGAGGAAGCAGCAATGAAACTAGAATGGGTTCAAGCCATGAATAAGGAAATTGAAGCATTAAATAATAACAACACTTGGGACCTAGTAGACCTTCCTGCTGGAAAGAAAGCCATCAGCAGCAAATGGGTCTACAAGGTCAAGTTGAAATCAGATGGTACTCTAGAGAGATTCAAAGCAAGGTCGGTGATTAGGGGTTTTACTCAGTAATATGGGGTTGACTATCAGGAAGTATTCTCCCCTGTGGTAAAGATGACAACTATTAGAAGCATTATTGCCTTGGCAGCCTCCAAGAACTGGCATCTCTCTCAACTAGATGTCAACAATGCTTTTTCCCATGGAGACTTAGATGAGGAAGTCTACATGGAAGTTCCCAAAGGCATCCCAAATCCTTCAAATAAAGTCTGCAAATTAAGGAAATCTCTGTATGGGCTCAAGCAAGTAAGCAGGCAGTGGTTCTCCAAACTCAGTCAGACTCTTATTTCTCTGGATTATCAGCAATCCAAATATGACTATTCCTTGTTTATCAATAAATCTTCCACTGACATCACACTAGTTGCAGTTTATGTTGATAATATCATGGTTACAGGGTCCAATCCTTCAGAAATCACTCACCTCAAACAGCACTTGGATACTTTGTTTAGCATTAAAGATCTTGGTCAACTACACTATTTCCTTGGGTTGGAGGTTATTCATACGGCAAAAGGTATTATTTTGTCTCAGAAAAAGTTCACCAATGAGCTGCTTAGAGAATGTGGTCCTTTATCTTCTGTTGCAGTCTCTACTCCTCTCCCCTTGAACTGCAAATTAAACCCTGAAGATGGTGAATTGTTGCCTAATCCCTTTTTATACAGAACTCTAGTAGGCAAACTGAATTTCTTAACCCACACTAGACCTGACTTGAGTTACACAGCACAGACACTCAGTCAGTTCATGCAACAACCAAGAACATCCCATTTCAAAGCACTTCAGCATATACGTAGGTATATTCAGGGCACCATTGGGGCTGGAATCCTCCTCAAAGGCACTGACAAGCTTACTTTGCAAGCCTATTCAGATTCAGATTGGGCAGCCTGCCCCTCAACAAGAAGATCCATTACAGGATACCTGGTTCTCTTTGGAAATTCCCCTATCAGTTGGAAAAGTAAGAAGCAAGGCACTATATCTAAATCCTCTTCAAAAGCTGAATACAGAGTAATGTCTCAAGCTGCCTCAGAAGTAACATGGGTTGTCAGATTAGTGGAAGAACTTAGGGTCTCCTCTCTTAAACCTGTGACTTTATATTGTGACAATCAATCTGCCATTCACATAGGCAAGAACCCAGTGTTTCATGAAAGAACGAAACATATAGAGATAGATTGTCACTTTACTAGAGACAAGATTCTGGAAGGATTGTTGCAGCTCTCATACATGCCTACAAACGAGCAACTAGCTGACAGCCTCACCAAGATCTTACCATCACCTCAACAAAACATCATCCTAAGCAAGCTTGGAATGGTTCCTCACCCTTCCAGCTTAAGGGGGGGTGATAAGACTAATGATAGTTAGCTTAAAAGATAATTAAATGTTAGTTAGGAAGCCACCGGAAATGTAGGAGCAGTTAGTTACACAAGCTGTATTATTGTATATATATCCATATATGGCTGTAATAAGGATTATCAATTGATGATTCTTGTAATAAAACACGCTCACCAATAACACTTCCGTTATGGGATTGATAATCTTCATTTAGATCCAAGATCAAGTGTGATGTAACTTATACAAAAGGATATTAGAATAATGTTAATTTTGGGATAGCAATTTGAGTGTGGGTATTATTAATTTGTAATCAATATTATATATTTGTTATTTAGCAAATATTGGTCTGCTATTCTAATTCTTTGGATTTGTATTCCTTGTAAAATTAAATTATTTCTTTGGTCGTTTATATGATCCTTTTTCTCATATCTTGATTTTGAAAATATTAGTATAGATTTGGAATTAGGGTTGTGTATAATTTTGAAAATAAGAATATTTTATTATAAGAATCTTTATTAGTAACTTAGCTAGTATATGCCATTTTCAAATTTTATTACGTAAATTGTTTTAATGTGCACAATAAATTATATATATTCATCGGATTTGTTTTATTCTATTATAATGCGTTTTGCCGCTAATGTTGCGGATAGTATTAGGAATACAATATGATGCATTAGCTTAATCGAACATGCTCTCTCTATTTATTTTTTTGTTTTCCCTGGAAAGAAAATCTTCCACACTTGATTGACTAACTTGAGTTTTTAAAGAAGAAAAAAATAAAAATTTAGAAATTTTGCGCACAAACTTAAAGGGTTTTGTTTTGTCTATATATATATATATATATATATATATATATATATAAGTACGTAAATATTGAAAAAGGTAAATGGTCTCTTGATGTCTATAATATAAAGTAGCTTTACATTTATATTATTCCTTTATACAATTCCAAAGCAAATTAACTATCTACCTCGTTTACAATCTTGTAAATTAATTTGTGGAATCACAAGCTGTTAGCCTGCTACTTGCCTAGAATCACCTCAAAATTGACGTATAGTTTTGCTCAGAATGAGGAGATACAACCTTAATGATACGACCTTAATTTGTGGAATCCGCGCAAACTAAGTATCCTTTGGAGAGGATGGATCGATAGCATCAAATTGTTCGGATTTGGGACAAATACAATCTATAGAGAAGGAATTTAGAATGGAATTTGTAATATAGAGAGAGAATGAGTGATTGGGGAATCACAATAAACATAAATTTCGGGGCGGGGATTTATAGCAAAGTTATAAAGATCATACCAGGCATTGTATTCTTTTTTTACTGGGACGAGATATACCGAATTTATTTACCATTGTACCGGGGTCGTATCGTTTTGTATTTCAAAAAATTTTAAAAATAAAAGTACAAAAAATTTGAAATTTTAGTATACCAGGGGATATCTGACTGAAAATACCAGTACCGCTCTGTATTTAACGGTACTGAACGGTATTGACCGATATTTGACCGGTACAATACTAGACAATAGCTTGTACCATTTTTTGACCGGTACGGTACGTTTCGGCCAATACTAGGTGGTACGATACGGTATTTATAACACTGATTTATAGAGAGATTTTCAAAAGAATTTGAAATTTGCAATCAGTACGTGTAACATAATTGACAATATTTTTAGTTGATTTTTGGAAAAAATTGAATTTGGAATGATTTTTTTAATTTGTTTTTTTTCCCTTCCATAACGTAATTATGAACTAATGATTGTGCTCATTGACTATGCATATATTTCATTTATTTTCTACTAAAATGTAAATAAAATAATTAAAAAAATTTTGGATTTATTGGATTTACCTAAAAATGTTTAACTCTTTTCTAAAATTAAAAAGTTTAATAAGGCTCCCCAACAATGGCAATAAAATTTTACTATTTTTATAAGTTCTATTCTATCAGTAGCTGAATTTTCCAATATACAGTATCTATCTATAAATTAAACTTTAATTTTTATTCCAACTAGTGTGCATCTCGTGTTTCACACGGAAATGTGTTGAAATTTTATAATCTTATAATTTTTCATTAAGGAAGTTGTAGTCTTATCATTAATTCTAAATAGAAGCAGTAATATGTTTAGTTAACTGGTACTTCAAATATTTGTATAAACTCTTTATTTTGACATATTATGATAAGAGAGAGTTTAAGCACGCAGCAGATGCAAGAGCTTTTCCTCTTTTTCTCTCTATTCCCTTGAAGCAAGTTACATGATGATATATATTACAGAGGCTGGAAGAAGACTTCCTAAACAACCGGAAATCATGATCCTCTATCTTAGGAAGCTAGCATGAAAATAGCAACTGAAAATATATGAATACAATATTTACAACAAATAAAATAACTACAAGATTTTATTTTATCACTCCCCCTCAAGTTGGAGCATGTGGATTCACCATGCCCAACTTGGACTGGAGAAACAGAAATTGGTGCTTGCCAAGAGCTTTAGTAAAGATATCGGCCACCTGCTGATTGGAAGAAACATAGCGTGTAACCAATTCGCCGGAGAGAAGACGTTCACGAACAAAGTGGCAGTCAATGTCGATGTGCTTAGTTCGCTCATGGAACACTGGATTCTTAGCAATATGTAATGCTGCTTGATTGTCACAGAACAATTGCATAGGATGGATCACAAACACCCGCATGGAGGCCAGAAAGGACTTAATCCAAATCAAATCACTGGTGATAGTAGCCATGGCCCTATATTCTGCTTCGGCCGATGAGCGGGACACGATGGTTTGCTTCTTAGTTTTCCAAGATATGGGCGATCCTCCCAACGTCACAAAATAGCCAGTAAGTGATCGTCTAGTAAGAGGACACGCTCCCCAGTCTAAATCACAGAAGGCAATAATGTTAAGATCCGAACCACTACGTAATAGAATCCCGTGTCCAGGAGTGCCTTTAAGGTAGCGTAGCACACGTTTTGCTGCCTCCATATGAGCTTGTCGAGGTGCGTGCAGGAATTGAGATAAGATGTGCACTTAATAACTTAGCTCAGGCCAGGTAAGAGTCAAATATATAAGCCTTCCCACAAGACATCAATACTACGCAGGGTCACTCAGAAGCGGTCCGGTGGCTAGACCCAACTTATGATTCGTTTCCATGGGAAACTCAACAGGCTTGGCCCCAAGGAGGCCACATTCTTCAATAATCTCCAGTGCGTACTTCCTTTGACATAAAAACAGACCCTTGGCATTTCTGGCAACTTCGATGCCCAAAAAATACTTCAATGGTCCCAAATCTTTAATACGAAAACAGTTGTTAAGATAAGCCTTGAACTGAGCGCAGAGGGTGCTATCATTGCCTGTCAGGACTAAGTCATCAACATAAACAAGCAATGCCATGAATTGTCACCTTTTGTGTAAGTGAACAAAGAATAATCTGCGTAAGACCGAACAAATCCATATTTGAGGAGTTTAGAGGATAATTTGGCAAACCATTGTTTAGGAGCCTGTTTTAATCCGTATAAAGACTTCTGAAGACGACACACCTTAGTGGGATTTGTGGTTTTAAAACCCGGAGGTAGAGTCATATAGACTTCTTCGTCTAAGTCTCCATGCAAAAAGGCATTGTGCACGTCCATCTGGTGCAGTTCCCATCCTCTTGCAGCGGCAACGGTAAGGAAGCATCTCACGCTGGCCATCTTTGCAACGGGAGCAAAGGTCTCGGTGTAATCAAACCCCTCTACTTGTTTATCGCCCTGGATCACTAGGCGAGCTTTATATCTCTCAATGCTTCCATCAGAATGATACTTCACTTTATAGATCCACTTGCAGCTAATAGGCTTCCGGCCCCGGGGCAAGTCAACAATTGACCATGTGTGATTCAATTCCAAAGCCTCGATCTCCTTTTCCATAGCTTCCCGCCATTTAGGATCTCTAACCGCCTTATGGAAGAACCTGGGCTCTACAATCTTGGTAATAGCAGCCAAATAACATTTATGGGCTTCAGAAAAATTATGACATGTGACATAGTTAGTTATGAGATACGGTTTACCTGAAGACACTTTTTGGATTGGAGTTGCGTTCGAAGAGGGGTGTGTGGGGCGAGCCGTATAGCAGATATAATCTTGTAGATGTGTTGGAGTCTTACGGGCCCTTTTTTCTACTCCCTGTGGGCCAGTGACATCAAGTGAAGTGCTACTGCTGTTTGTCGGCCCATCTGTAGTAATTTGTGGCCTGTTGGTATGCAGTGGGTCGTTCCCCCTGTCTGTCGGCCCGTCTGAAGTAGCTATACCAGCATCTTCAACAATTGGACTTCTATCCATCGCACTTGACCCATCCTACCTTGCAGGCTCGATTGCCGCCGCCGGTCCACCAGCAGAAACGGGCCAGACCCTGCTGTTCCCGTGGATTACCCCAAGTTCTTCTCTCTGAGCTTCATTAGTGTGCATTGTGGGCCGTCCATGTGGGAGTCTTAGTGCATCAGCCTCCTCATAGCACACACAGGGACTCCAACCCAGAATTTGTTGATCATTTTTCTCTGCAATCTGCTCAATCTGTGCATAAGGATAAATTGCTTCATGAAATATCACATCTCTACTAACAAATATTTCTCCGGTTTCCATGTCATAGACCTTCCAACCCTTTTTCCCAAGGGGATAACCAACAAAAATACACCTTCGACTTCTTGCCCCGAACTTGTCCTTTTTTCGTTGGAGATTATATGCATAACACAGGCATCCGAAGACTCTAATATGCTCATAGGAGGGTTTTGTTCCAAACAAAAATTCATAGGGAGTTGTACCACTAAGTACTTGAGTGGGGGTTCGATTTATTAAATGAGCCACAGCTAATACACATTCCCCCAAAAAATCGATGGGAAGATGAGCTTCAAACCGAAGAGCTCTTGCTACGTTGAGCACATGGCGATGCTTCCTTTCTACCCTTCCATTTTGTTGGGGAGTATTGACACAACTAGTTTCATGAATTATGCCTTGTTCTCCGTAAAAATTTTTCATTGGACCCGACACAAACTCACTACCGTTGTCACTCCTAATGGTCTTTACTCTTGTCTTAAATTGAGCTTGCACCATGATACAAAATTCTCGCACAAGTTTATAAGCTTCGCTTTTATTCCTCATAAGATGCACCCAAACACAACGAGTTGCATCATCTAAGATCGTCAAAAAATAACTGGCACCACAAAAGGATTTAATATAGTAGGGACCCCATATATCGAAATGAACTAAGTCAAAAGGCATCGATGCTTTATTATCACTAAGACCAAAAGGTAAGCGAGTTTGTTTGGCCTGTAAACACACATCACATAAATCCTTCTTACTACCACTACTACAAAAAATATCTGAAATAGTACTCGATAATTTTGATAATGCCTGATTCGATGGATGACCCATTCTTTGATGCCAGAGATCATGAGTCACGACATTATTGGCTTGAATTTCTGCCGTTGGCCTCTTCTTGTAAAAATACACCTCTCTTCTATGCTCACCCTATCCAATCAGCGTCTTCGTGGTATGGTCCTGTATCACACATAACTTACGCGTAAATGTCACAGTGCAACAAAGATCTTCGATTAGTTGCGCAATTGATATCAAATTGCAATTTAGACTAGGCACATAAAGGACATCACTTAGCACCAACTTGTCATTAAGTTTCACTGAGCCACATTTTAGCAAATACAATTGTTCCATTAGGCATACTAACAGGAACTGATGGCATATCACATAAATTTGATAGGGTTTTCAAGTCTCCAGTCATGTGGTAAGAGGCGCCGCTATCTAAAAGCCAGTCATGCTTACCCGAGAGGCGTTCCTAAGTGTCCTTAGGAGCTTCGATTAAACTTAGCAATTTCTGTACCTGATCCTCAGTGAGTCGACATAGCGTAGACTGGTGGTCTTCTCCCTTACCAGTGTCAGCATTGGTCTTCTGGCCCTGGACTGCGTGAGCGTGTTCCTTGCCGGGGTATGCCCGCTGACCTCTGCTAAAATTAGCTCTACCTCCTCCTCGACCACCTCTTCCTCGGCCTCTCCCACTGTGTCCCCCTCGAGTATTCCAGCCAGCCGGATATCCGATCAACTCAAAGCAATTTGCTTCCTCGTGACCGGTCTTCCCACAGTACTTGCAGCTCACTCTCTCTCCATTATACTGACCGTCCTTCGTGAAATGCGACACACCAAAGGCAGAAGCATTCTCAGGCATGTGCTCTCTTCTTTGCATAACCTTCTTATGGTTCTTTTCTTGTTGAACCATACTATAAATTTTATCGAGTGACGGCAGCGGGTCTAAGGCTAGGATTTGTGACCGAACATTGAAGTATGATCATCATCAAGTCCCATCAAAAATTGATGAACTTTATCTTCCTTAATCATCTTTGCATATGTTTCGGCTGCTCCACATGTACACTTTGGTTATTTCACGTAATTTCCGAGCTCATTCCAGAGCCCCATCAGTTGAGTGAAAAACTCAATCACCTCAAGATTGCCTTGCTTGGACGATGCGATCTTGGCTTTCAATTGATGAATCTTTGGTACATTTGGGATAGAATACCTCTTCTGGATATTCTCCCATATTTCTTGGGCTAAGTCGGCATACGCGATACTTGCGTGAAGCTTCGGGTCAACGACGTTTAATATCCATGAAGTGATCATGGAATTTACATTCACCCAAGCACTCATCTCATCAGCAGATCCTCTCTTTATCACCTCTGTTTTGGTGATGGTTCCATCAATGAAGGTGATCTTGTTTTTCGCCGTCAATGCCGTGGTCACTGCCTTCTCCCATAGCTCATAGTTTTTGTCGTCGAATCGAATTGCGGTGATGATTGCACCCGGTGCATCGGATGGGTGAAGGAAATAGGGTGATTGAGTATCAATCTTAAAATCTGAGGTTTTATCATCTCCCATGGTTGCTGCGGCCTCAATGTGATATATCTATATATATATATATATATATTTTTTTTCCGTGTAGGTGGATCAAAGCTCTGATACCATGATAAGAGAGAGTTTAAGCACGCAGCAGATGCAAGAGCTTTTCCTCTTTTTCTCTCTATTCCCTTGAAGCAAGTTACATGATGATATATATTACAGAGGCTGGAAGAAGACTTCCCAAACAACCGGAAATCATGATCCTCTATCTTAGGAAGCTAGCATGAAAATAGCAACTGAAAATATATGAATACAATATTTACCACAAATAAAATAACTACAAGATTTTATTTTATCATATTATTTGGATTGACAATTATGTTTTGGGTTAGACATTATTTTTAACACAATAAGAGAACAATTCTTATGTTAGATGGTTTTAGAAAAAAGAAAAAAAATAGGAAAAAAGGGTGAAGAGGTTAGTGTCAAATGGTGTACATATAAGATAATTGTATATATAACTTAAAACATGTAAATGCATTTATCATCCAATACGGAATTCAAATCAAAGATTTGATAGTCGAAGGATTGCACATAGTTTAATATATATAATGATGTATCAATTTTTATTTAGTTGTTAAAAAGATATGGGATCATTTTGAAGATAAGACAAGTTTGGGTCTCAATTTCTAAATGTTAGAATTTAGTTAACGGTTCATATAGGTATATTTGTAAAATAAATCTCGCAATTAAATATAAGTGTCCAACAATCCTATTATATTTGTAAAATAAACCTCATCATTTAAAGGTCCTTTTACTGAAAAAGAAAATAAGAAGATATAAGGAACATCAAATCATGTATGATAAATGCAATTACATCAAGTTATATATGAGGTAAAAATTCTTAGATTGCAACAACGATTGAAACCCTATGGAGAGCTCTGAGGGCGGTGAACTACGAAAGACGACGACTGAGGAAAGAGACCTGTTGTCCCCTTCCACAAAGAAATTCAAGAGAGGAATTGGGTCGCCTGATTGTGATATAGGACATGAGCCGAAGCAGGTGCTACCACCATACCTAGCTCAGGACAAAATCTTAAACATGGTGGGCATAATTTTATAGGAGGATCATTTAGGGACAAGGTGCTAGGAATTTCACAAAACCATACCTTACCCATTAACTCAGGCTGGGAACAAGAAGGATCTGATTGGGATACTAATGATGATGCAGGAGATGTAGATGAGGATGATGCAATGTGCCTGATATTCGCCTGTCAAAAGCAGAAAAAGAACGGTTGAGAAAGCCAAGGAGGAAAACCCTAATTGTAAAGCTGTTTGACAAATGCTTAGGTTTTATACAACGCTGTAAAGAACTAAAATCTAGAGGGGCCTTGAAAGGAGAATTCAGTCTCATTGATATCAGTTTTGACTACTTTATAGTGAAGTTTGCATGAATTGAAGATTATGAATACGTCCTCACTCAAGGGCCTTGGCTGATTGGTGATAGTTACCTTACTAAAAGGAAATGGGTCCTAAATTTCATTTCGGATGAGGAACTTATTCACATATTGACAGCCTGGATCAAAATTCCAAGGATTTGTGTTGAATATTTTAAGAAGGATTTCTTAGATAAGATTGGGGAGAAAGTGGGGATGGTGTATAGAATTGATAAAACTACGGCTACTATAGAAAGGGGTTAGTTTACGAGGCTTAGCATGGAAATTGATTTGTCAAACCCACTTCTATCAAAATTCAGGATGAATGGGAGAATCTGGCACCTACAATACTAGGGCCTAAGAATGGTATGTTTTAACTGCGGAAAGGTTAGGCATAAAGAGGAGTGTTGTCCTCTCAATGACAATCAGCATCACAATATGCAAGCACCTGAGTTTCGCAGATTGGAACCCACAATAGCTATCTCGGAGTAATGACCAGAATGTGTTGAAGAATTTGGGTCCTGGATGCTTGTTAGAAAAGCTCGTAAAAAGAAAAGCACACGTAATGATGGCTCATGCTCAGAGGATAAGAGTGGTCAAAAGAATTGGGATAGATCCCAGAATAATAACAAAGGTCCATTAAGTAATAATTTCCAGCCCCCTCCTGGATGCGGGAGCATCGTTATGAATGCAGATAAGAACCCGCGACCCAACAATGACTTGTGAAAATGCTTTACCACCGATGGGGAAGGAGGGTCTCGCTTTGGACCTTTGTTTGGTCTTGAGGAGGAAGATGAGGAAGACAATGAGATGGTACCAATGGAAAAGGCAATGGGGTCAGCCACTGCATTGGCAGAAGATAAAACTAGCAAAGGAATTAAAGTGAAATCATATTTTCCTCACAGATCAAGAAAACAATCCAAGTTCATGCTGAAGAAGAAAACCAATATTGGTTCTGGGATCCCCCTTGCACTGCTTAATGAGGTGGTAAATCCAGTTGAAACGCCGAATCTACAGTCCTTCAATGCTGTTCACAGGATATCCCAGATGGATAAGGAGAATTGTGAACATTCAAATGGAGATGTGTTTTTTGCTTTGAATAGGGGATCAGCCCCTGAGTAGTGGGCTTCACCCACACATGAAAGGCAGCCAGATACGCACAACATGACCGTGTAAGTGGAGGAAACACCCCCTAATGCCTTACTCCAGTGCGAGATTGGACAACACTTTTATAGTAATGGGACCCACTCTGGTGAACTTTGTGATACCGCTCTAGATGCACCTGATTTTTGTGCAATGCAAGAACAAGTTGAAGATGAACCCATTTCACACAGTTCCTCGGCTGCGGTAAAGGGCCTCACCTTGCAGGGTATGCGCAACTAAGATACTGATATTTTGGCTGATTAGGCTATGAGAGGACCCATGCTTATAATTGTTATTTTAATGAATCAAGCCAACATTATAACATGCTATGTTCAAGGAGCTGGAAGCTGAAATTTTCTTCGAGTCTTGAAGGAACTAATTCATCTCTATGAGCCTTAAATCCTTGCTATCTTCAAAATAAAAATTAGCAGTCAGTAAGCATAGGACGTATGCGACAAATTGGCTTCACAAGCCAAGTAAGAGTGGATGCCCATGGTTTTAAAGGGGGCATCTAGCTATTTTGGAAGGATGATGAGGTTAATATCAATGTTATACATATTGATGATCAGGCCACCAAGAAGTCCATAAGTTAGAGTCGTCTTCATAGTACTTTACGATAGTCTACGGTAGCCCAACAATAGTATTTTCGATAGCAGCTCTGGGGACAAACTATCCAATTTCAATGCTACTATTAACAAGCCTTGGCTCCTCATAGGTGACTTCAATGATACAATTTCAATGGGTGAGAGGCAAGGGTGCAACCCACAACTTGAGAGACGATGTAGTCGTTTCAACAACTAGATTCAGAATAATGGGTTTGTGGATCTTGGGTTCTCTGGCGCTCTATTCACATGGGCAAGGGGCAGAACCAAAGTAACAAGAAAACAAGCGCGACTAGACCGAGGGGTTTGCTTACCCAATTGGTCCTCACTTTTTCAAGAAGCCTCGGTAAAACACCTTATTAAGCACCAGCCAAATCATAGTCCCATCTTTATCTCCCTATTTAAAGGAGGTGAAGTAATGCAGGGGGAGAAACCTTTTTGTTTTCAAGCGGCTTGGCTTACTCATGAGGTAATTGAAGGAGTGATAAAGGAGGCCTAAAAACCAAAGACAATGCTCTATCCTCTCGTTGGTCAGGTTGCCGATTCGCTTAGGAACTAGAATTGAGAGGTTTTTCGCAACCTCTTTTTCAAGAAGAGGAACCTATGGGCAAGAATCGAAGGAGTCCAAAGGAAAATTGCTCAACAATCTTAATGACATTTGCTGAAATTAGAATCTAAGCTCAGGGCATATTTGGATGTTGTTCTTAACAAATTAGATATTCTCTGGTGGTAAAAAGCCCGGACAGAGTCCATACGGGATGGAGACAGAAACATAGGATACTACCACTTAAGTACTATCATAAGATATTGTGCTAACAAAATAGAAGCCCTTAAAGACAAAGAGGGTAACTGGTTTAGAGAGGCCAGTGAGGTCAAGGGTATGGTCTGTGACTTCTTTGTGGACCTTTCCAAGGACCCAACCTACCGTGCATGACACTGTACTCGGCAAAGAGATGTTCCTATCTCTTTATCCTGATAATATTGCATGCCAATCTGAGCCGTTCTTAGGAGGCGATTAAAAAAATGCCCTGTTCAACATGCAGCCTTTTAAAGCACTAGGACCAGATGGATTCCAGGTTGGTTTCTACCAGCGGTTCTAGAACATTTCGTCCCATAGCTTTATTTAATTGGCTATAGGCACTTTAAATGATCAAGTTTTCCCTCCTAAACTTAATGAAACGTTGCTTGTTCTTATGCTAAAAGTGGAGAACCCCGAGAGTGTAACCTAGCTGCTCCCAATAAGTCTCTGCAATGTGGCTTACAAAGCGATTTCTAAGGTGATTGTTGATAGGTTGAAGCCTTTTTTACCTAGGTTGATAGCCCCCACTCAGTGCAGTTTTATCCCAGGTAGACAAATCACAGATAATGTGGTTATCGTTCAAGAAGTGTTATATAGCTTGAGACGCAAGAAAGGCAATAAAGGATCTATGGTTATTAAACTTGATCTAGAAAAGGCATATGACTGCTTGCGATGGACTTTTATTCGAGATACGTTAGAACACATGCAGCTTCCTACTAACTTGGTGGATGTAATCATGAAATGTGTTACATTCCCTTCACTATGTGTGCTATGGAATGGGATGAAAACAGACTCATTCCTGCCATCCCGAGGCCTTCGATAGGGAGATCTGCTCTTACCTTATCTTTTTG
>JAKOGI010000754.1:370000-422535 GCA_029747015.1 Carnegiea gigantea
CTTGTTGGGTCATGAAACACTAGCAATTATTAAAGTGGTAGGATTTTGTTTCCATGCATATGTGCTTTAATTAAGGCTAGTGAATATGTGCTATTATATTTATCAATTATTATTGATTTTAAATTTGAAAATAGAGAAAAGAAGCGAGTGAATTCTTAGACCTTACTTTGGTGGAATTTAATATGGCGCAAGTGTCCGTTTGAAAAAATAAATAAATTATAATATAGATTAACAACAGCTGCAAAATTCATTCAACAAGTTGATTGACAACTATAATCCAGTCAATAATTTATTAGTTGGCCCTAGCGGGAGACTTTTCTCGGACGCTTCCGACGGTAGCCTTTGTGATCTGGTCTGCTCTTCTGCTTTTGGGTGGTTACATATCAAGTCGTTTTATATTTTGGGAATCAATGGGGGGTTGGTTTTACTTGTGGCCTAGAATTAAAATTATCGGATCATCGACGTGCTTGGTTTTTGCACCAGCCCTCGCCTCCCTACGTTGTAGACTCGTAGTTCGCTTTCACGAGTTGGGTAATCATCATGTGACTTCTAACAACTCAATTTTCATTTTGTTTTTTTAGTGATAATCCTTTATCCACATCCAGTATTGAATTTATTTAAGCGGAGTTATTGTTATAAAATATTACAGTCAGAGATCCTATTTGGTGTGAAAATTATAATTAGGAAATTATGTTATTAGAATATATTTAAAAGGTCCAATATTATGTGGAAACTAGTTTACTATTTTTATTTTCATATTTCACCCTAAACTTTTAATATTTGCATTTTTAACCTCAATTTTTCAAAACCTACTTTCGAAAATTTCAATTTTGTGCATGTATAATTTCTCTTATAAGTATTACTCAAGGTTCTATCTCATTTGCTATCAGAACCACATGGCCTAAAATAATTAAGATAATTATGCTAATTTATGATTAAAATTAAGATAATTGACTGTGTTTAATACTTAAATCATCACTTACTTACCCTTCTCCTAATTATTTACATATTTTTCATTCACCAGAAGAAATTATTTCAGTAACACTTCAGTGATATAGTTTAGAATTAAAAGTCAAATTAGCAAAAATTAAGACTAAAGTTAAGGAGATTGCGAAACAATGGTCTATAATCCATCATTCCTTAGTTAATGAGATTAGACATAGTAGAAAATCTACTTTAAGTATTGTTGCTCCATTTCAGCAAAATATCATTTCGAAAATCCCAAAAAAAAAAAAAATCCATTTCCTTTGATGATATAAAAATCTAAAAATAAGTAGGAAAAAAATCAACTAAAAAATCATCTGAAAAAGTAGAGAAAGAATAAGAGGATTCAGTACAAGTATTATAATCTTGAAGAATTACATAATATATTTGATAAAGAACAAAATCCGGAAGAATTAAGCAAAATTATGGGAGCAATAGTTGATAAACAAGATGCATTATCTGATGATAATGACGAGACAAATAATGTCCAGTTAGAAGAAGAAACATATCAGCAGATAAATCTAACTAAACTAGAGCATATTAATGTGGTACCTTTAGAAAAAGTTAGAAAGAAACTAGATAAAAAAATATAGAAAAATGGTATTTGATAATGAAATCAATGAGATTGGAGAAGAACTTAACATAGATAAAATCGAGTCCAATCTAGCTAACATGTCGTTCCCAAACCTGAAGAGTTGAGTGAACCTTCTAGAAGAAATACTCATTTTATGAGACCTAGATATGCTCCTGCAGGACGTACAACTAACTTTTTCTTTAGGTTTATCCGAAGAAAAATCACAATCTTTGAAGAAATTGACCTTACCCTAATTAGCCAAATATGATACATCTTAAACGTCGATGGAGCTTGTAATAGAGAAGGAATATTTGAGCAATAGAAAAGGGATATGAATGGTATCTTAAACTTAAATACTACATGGACTGTTGAAAATTTTCTAGACTATTTTGAACATACTTTTTCTGGCATTGTAGCTTACTGATATAATTCATTAAATGAGAATGACAAAAATACATTAAGAATTATGGAAATACCAGCTACAATATCAAAAAATTTATGTAAGAAAGTGGAGATAGAGTTTATCGGAGCTAAACTTGATTTTGAAGAAAAGGTTAGAGAATAGTAAAAAAAAATTAATAACAGAGAGTTTCGGGATATGAGATATTTGCATAATTATATTGCTGAATTCAGTCAATATCATTACAAAGTTGCGCATAATGAAATCAACCTTGGTATGTTTTATGATAAACTACCATATCTGATCAACTATATAATCAATAAAAAATACATTGCATGACTTGAGAAAACAAATCTCATTGATACTCTTAGTACAAGAATCTCTTATCTAAGAAAATGGACCAATGATCAATATCTGGATCTCTAAAGGCAAAAAAAAAAAAAAAAAAAAAAAAAAAGAAGCAATTTTTAGCTTGTTGGGATTCTTCCTACCAATGGAGAAATGAACCTAAAAGAAGAAGAAAAAAGAAATTTTATAAGAAAAAGAGTTTTAATAAGCAGAGATGAGAGAAATATAAAAGAAAATATTGTAACAAACCAAGCCCTAAAAAACAAAGATTTTTTAGAAAAGCCGCTTACTGCCTAGTCAAGAAAAACAATTCTAAGTATTGAGCATGCAGAGAAGTAGGTCATTATGCAAACGAATGCAAAAATAGGAAGAATGACAAATTTATTAAAACTTTGGATAGTCTACATTATTTTGCGCTTAGTGAGGGAGAAGCACTAGATCTAACTCTAAAAAACAACAAGGGAATTGTTGAGATTGTACTAGAAGATGAATATGAAGAAAGTTAGTATGAAGAAACTAGCCATATGATAGAAAGTAGCTCAATTAGTCTTGGTGATCTTCAAGAAGAAGAATTTATTATAGATAATGAGAATAAAGATGTCAAAGGAAATTGGGTTCTTCCTAAAATTCAAAAATACACGATCTATAAAAAAATTATTTTTCAATTAAAGAGTAAGTATGCATGAGAAATGATGGAGGGAGATTTAAAAATAAAAGACTATGAGTATGATGTTAGAGAAGTTAATCTCATTAATTGGAAAAATATTCTTAAGCATAACAAAGACAGAAAGTGCAAGTATATCCATGTTGGTGGTGTTCAAGTTCAAATTACTCCATCACAGTATTATGATAAAGATATTAATCTTTATATTTTGCTCTATGGTATCAGGCATACCAAATTTAATAACCAAGTTATCACAGGAAATAAAATTAATTTATGTAATGGATCAGTAGGATTCAATTATCAACCTAGATATTATGTGAGTTTAAAAGATAAATTTGCTAAAAACTGCCTATCTCTTAAGATAAAAGTAATTGAGATGGATATGAAAAGATGAGGTTACCTACTTAGGATATTTTAGAAGATAATATATAAATTAGATAATACGATAGATCCAAAGACTAAAATAACAAAAATAGAGAAAAAAAATTTTGAAAATCCCACTCTAATACAAAAAATTCAAAGGATAAAGTCCAACTCGCAGAAGATAAAAATTGATAGGTCAGGGATATCTAACTTTGCCAATCCTAGAAAAATCAATAAGAAAAACATAATAAAAATTGATGAAAATGGTAAAATTACCATTAAACCAAATTGTCATTAAACCTCAACTATTAAGAAGCATGAGTATAAGATCAAAATGGGGGAAGGGTCTTCATTAGCTAAAGAAGAGTTTAAAGAAGTTGATACAATTAGCATGACCAGTGAAATGAATTGAATGAGTTTTGAATATGCAAGAGACAATATAGACCGAAATATGAGTCTAGATAGAAAAGTCATTGGGTACAAAATAAGAATTGTTAGTTAGCTAAGCTATGATGATGAATTAGTCAAAAATATGACTATAGAGATATGCTATGAAGCCACCAATACAAATTCTAATAGCATTATATCCCAATAAATATATGTTTAAAATGATATAGTAAACATGAATTATATGCCTACATAGATTGTGGTTGTTCTGTTTTGAAAAAAGATCTTTATTTCTAGAATTTATATGAAAGAAAGCCAATAATTTCTTACAAGTAAAGATAGCTGTCAATAGCATAATGAGCCACAAGGAGGCCATAGAAGGGTTATCAATAGAAATAGGAGAAGTCCAATGCATTATACGACTTCTATAGGCTATTGATCAACCCTCCTATGACATGATTATTGGAAATAACTTTCAAAGACTATATTCTCCATGCACATGTGCCATAAACTAAATAATATTCATAATAAATGGTCAATTAGTCCGTATTAATAATTTAAATAAAGCTTACACTTGTCAAAAGATTGAGTTCACATGCAACCATCGTAGTGAGAAGGCAATGCCTGCATAATATGAGATAGTACTAACAATCTTATTACTTAAGTTATCTATTAGAGAGTAGAATGAATAATAAAAGTAATTATGCAAAGAACTCAACTCTGATAATCCTCTAAAATTTTGAAATAAAGTTAAGACATTTGCAAAGATTACTTTATTAAATCTCAAAACTATTATTCAAGTCAAATAAATGGTATACAATACACTAGGATATCCAAGAATTTGAATAAAAAAAAAATCAAAGAACTTTTGGAAAAAGGATTAATGAGAAATATCAAGAGTCCTCACACTAGTTCCCCTTTCATGGTAAGAAATCATGCTGAAGAAAAAAGAGAAAAAGCTAGCATAATAATTAATTACAGAAAACTTAATGATAATAATGTTTTCCATGGTTATTATATTCTTAACAAAACAGTCATTTTTAATAGGATTCAAGGAATCTCTTGGTTCTTAAAAATGGACTGCAAAAGCAAATGCTCACAGATGGAAGTGGATGAAGAAAGCATTCCTTTAACTACTTTCAATGCTCCTCAAGTATATTATAAGTGGATAGTAATGTTATTTGGCCTTAAAGATGCACCTCAAATATTTCAAAGAAGAGTAATAATAGCTTCAAAGACCTTAACCATTGTCGTCTAGTCTACGTCAATGATATCCTTATCTTTTCCAACACCATAGAGCAACACAAAGATGATGTCCCGACTATCACTCAAAGATGTCATGATCATGGTAGTATTTTTGGTAACAACAAGTGCATTTATATTGAGCAAGAAATCGAGTTTTTAGGTATAGAGATAAAAGCTAAACAAATCATCCGACAAAAGAATATTCTAGAAAGACTAGAAAATTTTTCTAAAAATATTGAAGTCAGGAAGCAATTAGAAAGGTTTGTTGGATGTCTTATCTATACTTCAGATTTCATCTAGCTAAATTGAACAGGCATTTGCAACAAAAACTTAAGAAAGAAGTAAATTGGATTTGAACCTTTAGCAATTCAAAGATTATTCAAAACTTTAAAAAGATATGTAAAAATCTTTCTATTCTTAATTTGCCTAATGAAGGAGATTATTTAATTCTTGAGACAAATGCCAGCCATGAGCACTAGAGTGCAGTACTCAAAATCAAAGAATGAGAAAAACTCTACAAATATTGCATTGCAAGTTTTAATAAAGTAGAATGCAGCTATTCTACGATGAAAAAAAGAAATCCTTGCAGTCATAAGGGGTATTGAAAAGTTCTTGATATTTTTAGGCCCAAAACCTTTTCTTATCCAAATTGATTGCAGAGGAACACTTGGTTTTGTAAAAAAGAATTTATCAAATATGCAAGCACAAAGGCGACTCTTGTGTTGACAATTATGGTTTTACTAGTTTTTTTTTTCTATTGAATATATACATGGATTAATGTACTCTCTGGCAGACAGTTTAACTCGAAAACTTACCAATGGTGATCATCAGAGCAGAACTCCTGCCAGAAAAGGAGGAAATCCAAAATAAAATTCCATCGCTGCTAGAATGGGTTTCTCCTTGTAGTAGAATCCTTATGGATATTTTGAAATTCCATATAAAAAGTAAATCACGCTTTGATATGCTATCTTCAAGCTTTCCAGTAATACAAAGATTTAGTTTTTTAAAGTTACAAATGAATTACCTAAGGTCTCCTTATGATATTCAAGAAAAAAATAAATTTTCATGTTCAAGAAAAATGGTTTAATGAATGGTACGCAGCCTACATCGACTACTATTATAATTATTTTGATGATATTTGGCAATCATGGAGCACTACGATCTCTTTCCTAATAAATCTGGAGTTGATGGTATTAGTCTTCTAACAAATTCAACATTTCTAGATAACCCCATCATGAAAACCTGGGAATATGAAATGGTAGTTTACCTCACAGAAATCCCATATCTGAAGTATCCATGTTTTTCAAGACTAACTAAATTTCAACAATACATATTTAAAGGATCTATTGGATTCTCACATCTCCTGATGGCCTAATAAAAATTTCATACAATAGAAGTCTGTATATCGAAGTGCATTGTGCAGTAATCGAGTACGAAAATGCAAAAGTCAAATCAACTCAGTATCTTGTTCAAATAGTTGATTTACATGATTCCAATGATCAACAACAAGAATATTTTCCAGAATGATAAGAATAGTGAGCGACCATGCGAGCCGTCAATTTTTACAATATTTATCATCAAATGTGGGCATTAATTGAACAAGAAAAAACACTAATGCATGGCGGGATCTCTATTTTCATCTATCATAATAAATTCAGCAAATATATGCAAGTAAAAGGAGCTACTTCAGATGACGTCTTTGATTATCTATTTGATTTTGGAGTTGGAAAATTCTTATTAGAAAAACAAAAAAGATATCTTCAAGAATTATTCGAAAGATGGGATCTAGAGGATCTTCAACTCGATGAAGATTTTGACGATTATCTAGATAATGATGAACTAGAAGGCAATATTGAAGATGACGGTATACAAAATCTCAATATGGATGAATAGTCTTGTTAGCATCAAAAGGTTCTAAAAAGATGTTGTTCTATTATTGTCCTATTTTATCATGTGTCAAGTCCGTAAAATAATACTGTCTACTGCAGTCATATGAGTACAGCTATAGACATGTGAAAATATCAATTAGTATTATAGCCATTAAGGTATTCTATATAGTCCATCTCTTCTATAAAAGGAGAGGTTAAGTGCTGAGAAGGGACATGGTCATTTGAGCATAATTGAGCAAAAGTAAAGTTAGGATTCTCTATTTTTCTATGAGCAAACATCTCTGATGATCTTAGTAGCCTAAGTCCCTATTCAATCTTTCCATTATAATATTTCTACTTTCAAGCTTTCAATAGAAGAAGTTTTCCATTAGGGAACGTTATTCAATTGAACCTTATATCTTAAATATTATGCTTTCTTAGTTAAAGTGTCACTATCCTTGAAAATATAAAAAAATTAATTAGTGACTACGGTCTGAGATAGGAAATGAAATGGATCTATGTTGTATATGATCTAAGGAAGGTATGATTGATGTTAGCAATATCTGTAAACTGGAAGTTAGAGAAACGATAAAGTCCAACATCAATTAAGTTCAAATAATAGCCGAAACTCTTCAATTAAGCTTTAATTATTTTGTTAAGTAAGGTGGGATGCTAATTACAGAAAATATAATATTTATGATATAAGTAGTAGATTGTGATAATTAGTACCAGTAAAGTAATTATAAGAAGTCCAAATGTTAATGTAAGCTTAGTTTTCTAAAAAAGTCCAAAAGTTTGAGTATTTGTACTTAAATCCTATCTGGGCCAAAAATAGAAAGTTTCAAAAAGTTGTGAGTGGAATTTGAAAGACAAAACTCCTAAAAATAACTGTTTTATAGAATATTTACCCCTGCAAATAGTTTACCTAAAATAGTAGGTACTTGGGAATACATTCTAAAAAATTGTCCCTTAAAAATAATTTTCATAAAATTTAAGATACCCTAAAGTTGCAAATTGTTGTTGTTATGCTAGGTTAATTAAAATAGAATTGCTGTTAAAATTAGAAAATAGAGTTGTGCTATTCTTTGTGGCTCCTTCAGACCAATAAAAAACCAAGAATTATTATTATGCTAGATTAATTAAAGTAGAATCTTCCCAAAATTAAAGCTTATATGAGTCGAGTTAAATGTAAAATTTAAGATTTAACCCAAATGAGAGAATTAGCTAGAGTTCAGGGCCGAGAAATTTAGGAAATTAACCTAAATTCAGAGACCATGAGAGATTTTAGTATTCCAAACTTTGGCATATATTTTTTGATTGTATCACGGGAATTTTTTTGAAGACAACACTCACTAGGATATGATAATAATGATATTAGTTCATGGGGATACAAATCCTACATAATGCTATCGTTTTTAAGTTTTTTTTTTTTAAAAAAACTGGTAGTATCAGTTAATTAGTAGTATTTGGCCCAAAACGAAGGAATTGGCAAGGGTCTAGGTAAAACGGCCCAAGTTACAACGGAGGGTGAGAGATTGCAGCATATAAATTTTGCATGATGACGTATGTTTTGAACTTTAAAAAAATTTAATAATATTAATTAATTTTATTAGACATGACTTCTAAAATTTTAAAAATTTTAATATCGAATCTAGGCATTTTTTTGACTACAGTATCTCAAAAAACCGTAATGATTCAAGCGCATTTGTCATTGGTACCTTGGAGGAATTCCCATCATCAAGCTTCATGTGTTTAGGAGGCATATGAATTCCATATGATCTGCGGGTGTGTTTGGTTATTAGTTATTTGGATAACTTTTTGAGTCAAATAGTTGTTTAATATGTTTAGTTAAAAGTTATTTGAAATAATCTTTTGGTCCCGAAATGCCATTTTCTAAAAAGTTAAATTAAGGCTCTGTTCGGCAAAATTAGAGGTTCACGTAGCGGATAGCGGTTCAGGTAGCGGACAGCTGTTTAAACAGCGGATAGCGTTTCTAATTTAACTGTTAGCGGATAGCTGTTTAGATGAATAGTTGAAATAAATGTGTTCGGTAAATTTAGCTGTTGGGTTAGTTGACTAATATAAATTGACATAAAAGGATATAGATATTTTCCAAATATAAAATTTCGTAAGGATATTTTTTGGCAAAAAAATATAAAATGCTACTTTTAAATGCCAAACGCTAATAGTATTAGCTTTTCAGAAACGCTGTTTAAAACGCTAGACGCTATTTAAAACGCTAATCAAAATACTATGTTAGCGAACACTAAAAATTACTTTATGAGTGTGTTGACTTAGTCAAAACACTAAACGCTATTCAAAACGCTGTTGCCGAACACACCCTAAGTAGCCTTTTGGAATAATTGTTTGCATTTTGGTTTCCAAATAAACAAAATGTGTGACCTAAATTACGCCAATTGCCATTTTTAGCAAAACGATTAAAATGTTAAATCATTTATGTCAATTAATTTTACACAATAAACAATTTAAATATCACATAAATTTTAGCTCACATTGAAAAATAAAGATAGACCAGTAATAACTAATAAATAAGAGTCATGTCCAAATAAAAACAATGTGTGGATAGCAGATGTTGTACAAATTTTACTTTGTAATATTTAAAAGAAGATTATACAAACATAAGTACAATGAGCAACATAGGACTTTATGAAGAAATTCTAGGGTACATATTACATAAATTTTAATGCATAAATATTGAGAAGAAAATTGATTACTAAAGAATAAATATCATATATGTGCATATAAATAATAAAGTAGAGTTAAGGGGAGAAAATAAATATTATTAAACAAATTTTACATAGACAATCAATTTCGCCAAACACTTTTTTATAAACAGCTGATGCAAACATTTAATGCAAAGAGTTAACAGAAAATAGCTAAAAACTATTTATCAAACAGGGTCTATGTCTACAGTGAACCTTTGGGATTCTCAGCTTACTTGGGAACTTTACACAAAAATTTAAATTAATTAGCCAATTGTATCGATAAAAAAATTCTGCATACATATGTTGTGCTCAATAATTGTAAGATCTTGATTTCTTTCAAAGAACTAAATATAAAAGGTCTCTCACAAATTAGGGGTGTGCAAAACCGATTAATTGGAATTTCGATTGAATGAAAATCGGTTTTTCGGTTCAAGAAAATTTCGAACCATAACCGAATCGAAAATTTTGGTTAACTGAAAATTTCCCTTCATCCAAAACCTTAACTGTTATTGAACCAAAAAAGTCAGTTAACCAATTTTTCGGTTTAGTAACTGGCTAACCGTTCACAAATAAATAAAAAAGTATAACTTTTTACTTAAATTTTTTCATTTTTTATGTTTAAAAATTTTTTATAAAAATTAAATTTCGGCTGCCATTCATAAATAATAAAAAAATTGCACTTTCTTACCTAAATTTTTTATTTTTTATTTATAAATTTTTCAGAAAAGAAATTCATTTCGTTTCGATTAACTGGCAATTAGCCAACATTTCAAACCATCCGAATCATAAGTGAACAAAAAACCAAAATTTTTTTTGGTTCTGTTAGCCGAACCAATTTTTTTGAAAAATTTGTTCGGTTAACTGGTTTTTTCGTATTTTGGATAGGCTTTCGGTTTTAGTTTTTTTTCAATTTTTTTTTTGCACACCCCTATCACAAATAACTGCTTCGATCATCATCGACATCTTTGCTGCCTGCACTCTTCTTTTGACATTTTGTGGCAAAGGCTGGGATGGTCGATTTTCTGGGCATTCTGGTTATCCGACTTATTGTCTGTTTCTTTCTACTCTTAATATATAATATTTGTATCTTTTTAGTTGTAATTTTCTCCCCGATTGTGAGAGCTGCTTTCTCTCTCCGATTGTGAGAGTTTTATGTTGTCATTGATCTTAATTTACTCTTGTGGTGTTGCTTGCTTGATTTTAAGGGAAGGGATCGAGTGCTTTTCTGCAAAGCGCGCCTCTGCACTAAAATTCGACACTTTAAATATCATCTCTTATTTCAGAAGAAAATCTCGCTTGAGAAAGTTACATTGGATCAACAAATCTCATTTTAGGATGAAGTTACCACAGATATGAGGATTTCTTCCTTAAATTGTATTTTGAAATAGCGATTGAGGGAAGATGGGCGATCAAGATGCTGCATGGCCAAAAAGAAAAATTTGTAAGATACACTTCTCACCAGCAATAAAACTATGGGTTCTGTTACCACCTCGCCGACACAAAAAATATAAAGGACTCTTTTTCAAAAAATATAAAGGACTCTTTTTGAATTGGGAAAAGGACCATTTTCGTGAAAATTTCCTCGCTATGGGATTAATAGGCCTAATTTTCATGGTCGCGTCCTCATTAAATGCAACAAACCTTCCCTCTCGTCTTGTGCCTTAACGCCACGTCCCCACCTATGCTTAGCTCTACTGTAATCTTACTATTACTAATCACTGGTTACCTTTTGCCGGTTCAACAAACAGTTTCATCATAACAGAACTAGTAAATATGGCCCGTGCAAGGCACGGGTTGCAATTTTTAAATTGTTCTAAAAATAATTTCTTCATACACAATAATATTATTTATAATTAGAAATAAATATGACATAAAAACACATACAAAAATACTTGCTTCTATATCAAAAAAAATTATATGTCTAATTAAGAAGCTGTGATGTATATGAATAAATAAATTACCCTCTTTAGCACCAACAATTTAGACTTCAGATAAAAAATTGATGTGATTTTATTTACATTAATTTTCATTATAGATGTAGCCTTTTGTTGGTATTAAAATTGACCTTATATGTTTTTTTCTTTTTATAGCTATAATGTAAAATTTATAAATAAAAAAATTAACGTTGTCTTCAATCAATAACTACCTGACAATAAATTTTTTCGAAAGACCTGGGCCTTTAGTTTATTGGTCTTCACTATGGTTCAACTTAATTACGAACATTAAGTACGAACATTATAAATCAATGATTAGAAAATCCCAACTCCGTATTAAAAATGACAAGATTTTGGGTTCCTGTTTTATTTACATTTGTAAAAATTATGATAAGTGTATCCTAATTTATCTAAATTAGAATATATTTATAAAAATGAAAAATCAAATCTGATCAATTTTTATTGTACTATCTATTGAAAAACTTAAGCAATAAAATCAAATCAATATCTAAAATTGATGAACTAATAATTTTACCAATATATAAGATATCTAATAAATGTTTGAGGCTACTTAAAATTTCATAATAAAAAATCAATAAGCACAAAAGGCAATGAAAAGCTTAAAAAAAGAAAAGAAATGGTCACAGGAGTGCTGGAAAGTGGGAGATATGCAGAATCACAAGAGACAACAAAGGCCCCTATTTCATCCATCCCATCTCTCTCTCTGCGTGGCAATAACCAAAGTCACAAACAAGCAGGTGGAGAAATTCTTGTGGCACGCGACTCTAAGTTTCCGTCATCTCGCTCTTTTATTTTAGAAGAATAATGTCAAACTCTTTTTGTCGGTGTTGATATTCTCGCGTATTTGAGCTGCTTTCGCTGATGTTGACAGACCTGATAAATGAATCATTTGAATCGAGTACAAATCGAATTTTAGTTCGGTTCAGGTCACTTTTAAGTCAATTATATTTGGATCCGATTCAGATTCAATTCGGGTAAAATTTGAATTTGGGTTATTTTCGGATCAACCATGTTCGGGTCGGGTTCGGTTCGGTTTGGGCGAAGTTCAGGTTCGGGTCACTTATAGGTACTATATTCAGGTCAGTATGGGTTCGGTTTGGGTGGAGTTCGGGTCGGATCTGTTTCGGGTTGTCTACAGTAGCCCGATTCGAATCGGATATGGGTCAAGTGTAATTTGGATCGCGTGAGATTCAGTTTAATGTTTGGGTCAATATCAGATCAGGTGTAAATCGAATTGAGTATAAATTAAGTTGGTTAATTTCGAATCATTGTATATTTTCAACGTACCCATCTTCAGTTCTTTACTCTTAACTTGTATTTAAAAGATAAAAACCATTTAATCAGACAAACCTATTTATTCAAGATTTCTCTTTTAACTTATACGTTAATGATTAACTGATTATACATTTTATATATATATATATATATATATATATATATATATATATATATATATATATATATATATATATAAAATGGAAAATTATATGGGGTCAATTCTAAAGTTACTAAGAAAGTTATTAAACTACAAATACAAGTATACAATTCATCCCTAACCTTATATTAAATGCGCCATGTAATTATCCAAAGAATTATGTGTCGTTAAGTCAAGTTTTAATCATCTCAATTGGGTTCATACGATGACAAAATAAGTGGACTAACCTAACGTAAATCATTTGTCAATTGTCTCACTTATGAGCACCAAACCAATATATACCTTGAAAAATGAAAACAAAAAAAAAAGAAAGAAAATAACCAAATTTTTATTTTGACCTCGGTGTTGATTTATAAGTTCACGTTTTTCATATTTAAAGTTGGTAAATAGAAACAGGTTGGTTCAAGTTGACATGTTTAATTTCGAATCAATGTTCTTTGATAACTCGTTAAGTAATTAGACATCAACATTCAAAGATTTGTCTTTGTGAGATTAATAACTTATTCTGCATTTACTCAATGAGTCAAAACTGAAAAGCAACGGCAATATATGAGTATGTGTCAATTAGCATTACATTTATGTGATTGTGAATGCTTGTCATCGAAACTCAAGACTTAGAATTTAATTGTCCAAAATTCAAATGAGTCACATTATTATGAGATCACATGCAACGATACGCTCTTGAATATGATTTTGTAGAATTAAATATGTTATGAAAATGATTTAGAATTGTAGATCAGTAGTGCCGAATTTTTGACAGTAGGCACATATGATATTATAAATTTATAATCATAGCGTGCATTAAGTCATTGAGTAAATCAAATAGTAAAAAAAGATTGCTAGATCCCAATAAGTTTAATAAATTGTTAATTATACTTATCTTTTCTTAATTTATATTGTGACAAAATATTTTTTCTCTTATATTTTTACTACATATCTATCAAATTAAAAACTTAAAACTATCAACTATTTTATTTTTTCCTTTTAAGTTTTTAATTGATTTCATTTGTAAAAATTCCTTCTTCGGTTATTTTTTTTCCACCTAAACTCAATAATTGAGTTTGAAAAATTCAAAATTTCCCCCCAAAAAAGAAAATACTAAAACCCCAAAAAAAAAGTTACTCTTATTCAGGTAAAATTGAGTTGAATAAGAATCGGATCGGTTTTAAATTGAGCAGAGTACGGTTCAGGTTGTCCATTTTCGGTTAACTTCGGGTCGCGTCACTACGGTTCAGGTTTGAATTAGGTCGGATCATTTCGGGTCATGCTACAATTCGGGTTTCGTTCGGTTCTGGATCGGTTTACTTCAGATGTTCGGGTCCAAATCGGTTCATCCCATTTCGGAGGTTTGGGTATGGATCCGAGTCATTCGGTTCGGATTTCGGGTCTTGGGTCAGTTTTGCAAGGTCTAGGTGTTGATGTCCAGACCTCAATATTAAAACTAGTTGTAGAAATCCGAGAGATATGCGAAACTACTTTGGTTTTTTTTCCATAGTTTTTTTATAATTAATAGGGATTATACCCTTATAATCTAAGGGGTGTAATTTAAATTTTTTTGAGTATATTATTGAGAGAATAAATTATTCTTTTCAGAAATAGGAAATAGTAAATTGATAAATTATATTATTTTGTTGATAAAAAAGCGAGTCTCTTTCTTTTTTTCTCTGGTAATAATATACTTTTTACTTTTAATTAATATTGTAACACAATTAATGAAGGTGAGGACACAACCAAGTGGGAGCCTCCTGGGTCGTATTTATATTAATAGAGAAGAGAGTACCCCCCCCCAAAAAAAATCTTAGGTATCCTCTATTACAACCCCTCAATCTATATGGGCGGTGGGACATACAGATTGGATTTCAAAAATAAAAATCGAGTTATAGGTAATGGCTTCGTAAAAATGTCAGTTAATTGTAGCTGAGTTGGAACATATTTGACTTCAAGATCACCATGAGACACCCGTTCTCGCACAAAGTGATTGCTACCTTAATGTGTTTGCTGCAACCATGGAGGATAGGATTATCAGCGATGTATGTAGGAGAAATATTATCACACAGCACTTGAACGGGTTGGCGAATAAGAATGCCCAACTCTGCAAGGAGATAGTGAAGCCACAAGGTTTTTAGCAAGAATGTATGCAACAGCACGGTACTCGAATTCAGTAGATGATTTGGAGATAGCAGGTTGCTTCTTGGAGTGCCAAGAGACAAGATTAGGACCTAGGAAGACTGCATATCTAATGGTAGAATGTAAGCTATCACAGCCAACCCTGTTAACATCAGAATAAGCAAGTGCTGGTGATAAGGATTTGGCCCGCCGGTGAAGAAGACCATGGCCAGCCGTACCCTGCAGGGATCATTAAGAAGGTCCCCATCCACTAATGATAACGTAGTCCTAGAAGGAAGAGGTGTGCAGGCAGCTTAGAGTTGTGAGGATTGAACTTGTGGAGAAGGTCATGAATGTACTTGGTTTGAGAAAGAAAGAGATCATCAGGAGCCCGCACAACCTTACCCCAGAAAGTAATGAAGATCGCCAAGATCTCTCATTAGAAATTGGCCAGACAGCAATTGAATGATGTGGAAAACAAAGGTAGGGGAGCTGCTAGTGATAATGATGTCATCAACATAGAGGAGGAGAATGATCAAAGCAGTAGAGGTACGGAAAAGAAACATAGAGGAATCAGCCCGGCTGCAGGTGAAGATTAAGAGTTGCAAAAAGCTACCAAATTTGTGAAACCAGGCGCGAGGGGCTTGCTTAAGGCCATAAAGGGATTTGCTGAGCTTGTAAACATGGTGAGGATAATCAAGGTGAACAAAACCTTGAGATTGGGTCATGTAGACCTCTTCAATTAGGTTTCCATGAAGAAAGACATTCTTAACATCAAGTTGACGAATGACCCAATCCCGGGTGATAGCCAAAGACAGAATGACATGGATAGTGGTGGGCTTCACTACTGGGCGAAATGTGTCATGGTAATCAAGGCTGGCTTGTTGCTCAAATCCACGATCAACCAAGCAAGCTTTACACTGCACAATTGTTCTATCAACATGATATTTATTCCTATAAACCCACTTACAAGATAACAAATTCATGGCATGTCGGTAAGATGCCAACTTTCAAGTATCATTTTGGACCACAACATTAAACTCTTTCGCCATTGCCGCACGCCAACGTGCATCTTTGGACGCTTGCGTGTAGGATGTGGGCTCCAAATCAGATGGATGTCCTATTGCAGCAAGGGGCAAGACAACTTTCGGGTTAACAATCTTGGACTTGGACCGTGTTTGCATGGGGTGAGAATTGGTATTGGACAGCTGGGTGGACGGTGGTGGGCCAAGGATGGGGCAGGCTCAAATGGCGTGAAGGAGCGTGCGTGGGCAGTGGAGGAATGTAAGTGCGGGGTTGAGCTAGGAGAGGATGAGGTAAAAGAAGAAGTGGATTAGGACAAGCCATGGGCTGTGCTAAGTGCAGATGCTTTCGTGGACAAGGAGAACGTGATTAGGCTGGGTGCAGAAGGGACATGTTGGATGGTCTAAACCGGTGACGCAGTGGGGAGGAGGGAGGCGACAACAAGCTTAGTGGTGTAAGTATGTTGGGCATGAGACTGAGGAGGTATAAGGTCAGGATAGGGGAAAGTAGTCTCATGAAAGAAAACATGGCGACTAATATAGACACAATCATTTGTGAGATCAAGGCAGTGATACCCTTTATGTTGAGATGCACAGCCAATGAAAACACACCATTTGGAGAAAGGTTCAAGTTTGTGCGATTGAGTGAGAAGAGTTGGAAAACACTCACATCCAAAAACTCGAAGAAGTGAATAACTAGGAGGTTTGTGAAAGAGTCACTTAAAAGGAGATTATTGTCCAAAATAGGCGTGGGGAGCTGACTCATGATATAGCTAGCAGTGCCAGTAGCATCAACCCAAAATTAACCCGGTAAGGTTGCCTCTAGGAGGAAGGCACAGGCCCATTTCAATGATGTGCCTATGTTTGGTTCTATAGCCCCATTCTGTTCAGGAGTTCGAGGATAGATTTTTGAAATAAAATCCCACAATGTTGAAAGCGTAATTTTAAAGGATCATTGTCAAATTCACGACCTCCATCACTTTGAAAGATTTTGATTTTCCAATCAAAGAGATTTCGACCATCATTTGAAAAGCACAAAAAATATTATACACTTCTGACTTTTGTCTTATGGGATACATCCAAGTATAATAAGTGCAGTCACCAACAATACACACATAATAACGAAAGCCTAAATTGGATAAAATATGTGACTGCCATAAATTTGAATCTATCAAATGTAACAGTGTATTATATCAATGTTCAATAGCTGAAAAGGGTAAACGATGAGCTTTGACTAGCTTATAAGAGACACACTTATTGCTAAACTTATATGCAGGAGAAATAAAATGTTTAGTTTGAAGGTAATCTAAGATTGTAGGCCCACAGTGTCCTAATCTACTATGCCAGGTGTCACTTGGAGGTGCAAGAGTGGCAAGGGCTCGATGGGAGGTGGGTTAAATGGAGTAGATGCCGCGATCGCTCGTACCATTCAGGAGCATCGTCCCCATTGCCATTTCCTTTACAAAAACAGAAGAATCATCAAATGTAACAGTACAATTATTATCTTCACACAGTTCTTGAATAGATAATAAGTTATAATATAAGTTGGGAACATACAACACATTATGTAAAATTAAAGAATGGGCAAACGTGAGTAAATGCATGCGGCCAACATGTGAAATTGGAACTCGAGAACCATTACCAATGATAACACTAGTTGGACCTTGAAAAGGGAGTTTAGAGGGCAAGATACCTTCTGAAGGAGTTATGTGACTGGAAGCAGCCGAGTCAGGATACCAAAGGGCACCATTAGGCTGTCTAGACTGAGCAAAAGCAAGTGCATTGGGTGTAGAAGTGGTGTTATTCTGTGCCAAGGCAAAAACATAACGAAAGCAAAAGGCTGCAGTGTGACCTAGATTGAAGCAAAGTTAGCAAACAGCTAGGGATGGGGGGATACGTTATCATGAATGGATGGTAAAACGAAACTAGAAGCATGCACAGCAGGAGTAGCAGAAATAGTAATGGCACAATGAGATGGAGTTATACCTGAACGGGTGTAATAGGGTTGTCAGAGAGTGGCTTTGATACCATGTAACACAATTAGTGAATACGAGGACTCAACCAACTGGGAGCCTCCTGAGTCGATATTTATATTAATATAGAAGAGAGAACAAAATAAAACCCTAGGTATCCTCTATTAGATATTCAACTTACAATTTTTGTTGTATTTTGATCATTTCTTTGTTAAACAATATAAATTAATGATAAAACTTTATTAGTAAATAGAATTATTGCTTTGTTAAGTTTCCATCCATCCTACATAGTTCTTTTGTTTTAAAAAAATCTCACGTAGTATCATATGCTGCATTAAATTATCTTATGTGGTTATTTTCTGTTATGTGACATCCTATGTAACAAGTTTACAATTCTACACAGCTTTTAGCATGCATGTGTGTCTATATATATATATATATATATATATATATATATATATATATATATATATATATATAGTATATATATATATATATATATATATATATATATATATATATATATATATATATATATAGTGGTTAATGTAAACTATAACTGTAGTAATTAACTTAATAGGAAAAGCTTTTATCAATTATTTTTTCTTATTTAATTTCCCCATATTGAGATGAGTCCTAGTTGCCGATGTAGCAATGCTTGTCATTGGATATTTCAACGGCATCCTAATCGAAAGTGAAAAGGATGGTGGGGCTTTGAGAAGAGAATATCCAATGGTTAGGTCTACAGTCGACTATAGTGGGCTACACTACTAGAAATTAGATTTTTAACGACCACTTTTTAACGACTAAACATAAATGTTATCATTAAATATTATTAATAACGACAAAAGTTTTTGTTGTTGTTTAATTTCTCCAAAAATCATTATTAGACAACAGATAAAACAGTATGTCGTTATTTTTTTTACCATGTTCGTCGTTATTGGTAATAAGAGAGAATGTAAATAATTTAAGGAGGAAAATTAAAAATAAAAATTGAAAAATTAACTATAATTTCTCTCCTACTTTAAGATTATTAGAGGAAAAATTTAGATTCATATTAATTACTAATAAATAATAGTTTGCCCAAAATTTACTATACATCAAAATATTGGCAAAAAGATTAAAATCAAATTGAAGCCCCAGGCACCTGGAATATACCTACAGCGTACGTGCGTGATTGCCTAAAAGCATGCCCTGGAAATTGACTTAATTTAAAGCTGGTCAGCGGTCATCATCAGATCGAAACGTACGCCGCCTCGCTCATTCTCCCAAAATACACAGAGCACGCAATTAGCTTCAACCTTCCCCTGACGCAGCGAAACCCTAGCACTGTCGAGCAGTCTCCATTCCAAATTCCTTTGACGAATCTCTTCTTCATCGCATCAGGTGCATTCCCAATTCTCTTCTTCTTACCTTGAGTAACTCATGGAGGTGTCTTCAATCCTGTATCTTCCCAACGCAATGTGTAATCGAATTTCTTGCGTTTTTTGCGGAAAGTTGACAGTAATTCCACAAGTTTCTCACTATCTAAAGCCTTTGGGCAAAAATTGGGGGTAATTTCGCAACTCCTGGTAACTCTTCAATCTGTCTCTGCCTCTATCTCTCACTTGTTTTCAACGTGTGTAAGTGTTTGGATTTTTGGAGCCTGTTGTAGTGAATCTATTCATCTTCCTCTCTCACAGCATTCTCTTAACCTAAGTTCAAATCCTTGACTACGCTGGTTGCTGTCTAAAGCCTTATCTCACTGGGTCACAATTCTGCCATGTGAGTCTTCACACACACACACGCACTCTCTCTCTCCCCTCTCTTCCCTATCAGAACAGTGCCAATGATGATGGTTTGTGAGTCTGCTTTAGAGTCTATTATTGAACATTGTTTAGGAAAAGTGACCTTTTTTTTCTCTATATGATTTGTGAGTCTTCTGTAGACAACACTGGGTAAATGTGGAAGTGATTTCAGTTTAAATGGTGGAGATATGTTGACTGTAGTTGTAGCCTAATGGAGCTATGAAAATCATAGATAGAAAGAAAAATGCTTTCAAGTTGTCTCAACGGGAATATGTGGCAGTGGAGAACCTTAAGAGTGTATACTTGCGGTGTCCTCTTATAACATCAGTAAGTCTTCGTTTCAAATGATCAGAAAAGGAATCCTAAGGTGGTTTATTTAATATGCTATTCCTTCTTAGATTTGGCTATATGGCAATACTGTCGAGTCATTTCTTGTGGCTACTGTGGTTCCTGAGACAAAAGCTGTTTGATTCGGCTGTTGAGAATAATGAAACTGGAGACTTCAAAACCGTCTGCAACAATCCCAAGGTGAGGAAGTACTTCCTGGACGAGCTCAACGGCACTAGTTAGAAAGACAAAGTATGTCACTGAACCTGGTTCTATTTTTCAGCAAATAAGTGAAGCTCACCTCACGTGGAACAGGTTCGAGGTTTTGAGCTGCTAAGAGCAGTTTTTCTGGAGCCTATTACTTTTGATTTTGAGAGAGATCTGATCACTCCGACCTTTACATTGAAGAGGCCACAATTGCTGAAATACTACCAAGGTATAACGTCTTGCACTCACATTCAAAACTGAAAGACGTTCTTTTTGTCTGATGCTTGCCTTCATATGGTTTATGACACAAATGCAGGAACGCATCGATGAGATGTACACCGAAGCAAGGGGTGTAATGCAAAATGGATGCAAGTAATGCTTGCTGCCAAGAAGTTCAGTACTTTATTTGAAGATGCACAACATCCTTTAAAAAACTAAATAGCAACAGAGGAAGTGTATTAAGTTATAATGACATACCTGCCAATGCATGCGTTCAAGTTCTCAGTGTTCTGTTATGTTGTAGGTTTGTATGTGAATAAGATTGTCCTGCCTTTTTGGCCCCAATAAAAGATTGGGATCGGAGTGGTTTTCAACAATGAATCTTAGAATTGCAGAGTTTCTTTTGGCAGTTTAAATTTTTACCTTGAGTTTCTCTTTTCTTTTCTTTTTTTTTTTTTTTTTTTTTTTTTGGGGGGGGGGGGGGCGGTGGTGTATGTGATTGATTTTGAAGCATGATCTTTCTCCAAAAGAATTAAGGGGATCGTACTCTACTAGAGTTGAGCTTGAAGTTGAATTAAATGCTACAAGAAGGAAGAATGAAGTTCGTACTGATTGTTTGGCTACAGCTGATTTTGGTATGTGTGTGTGTATATATATATATAAATAATATATGTGTTGCAAATATTTACATACTAATTGTTTTTCATTCAATAGATATATAAAATTGGTATTACTAATATTTCCTTGATCTATTGAATCCATTTTGCCATTATAGTGATTATGCGGTTGAAACTAACTCCACAGAATTGTTAACGACACAAATAATTGGTTGTTATCATCAAGTGTTTGCGATTTTCAACAACAAAATATTTTATCGTTAATCTTTATTGAAACAATAACGACTAAACGAAGTTGTCGTTACTGATAACATTATAAGTTTTTTAATTTCTAATTTCATAAATAAACGATGAATAATATGGTTGTTATTTTTATTTTTTTGGTCGTTAATTAGTTAACTAATAACGACAATATCTCTTTTCGTTGTTATTAGAATAATGAAGAAAATTTTCATGTCGTCGTTAAACTATTAACGACGGAACCAATAATGACTGATGACGACAAACATTTTTTTGTCGTTAAAGCCTTTAACGACGAAAAATTATGCTTTTAACGACCAACCTTTTCGTCGTTAGAAGCCTCTTTTCTAGTAGTGCTATGCGAGTTGGGCTTACATGGAGGGCATTTTACACTGGCAAGGGAAGGGACTAGGGCAAACATAGACAGATTTTGTAAGCAACATAGATTGGTATAGCATGTTCCTCATGAGACGTACCCCACTTCCTAAGACACCGCTCTAATCACAATGCCCTAATGCAAAAGATTAATTGTAATCTATTGCAGGTGGAGAAGGAGGACAAATCATTTAAATTTGAATTCTTGTGGTTAGCAGATTAGCAATGTCTACCTTTGATCATGATGATTTGTGAAGATGCAGTAGAGATGAGATCAGTAAGAAAACTCTAGGATTGTGCTGAAAGACTTAAGATTTGGAGTAGTGTTGATATCAGGTGCATACCTAAGTATATTAGGAGTGAGAAGAATCACAAAAGGATGCAAGAGGGCATGTTGTGCAGTAAAATAAAGCTTGAAGTGCTAATTTATATGTAGCCCTTGATGACCTACATATGAAAGAAGAGACAAAATAGTTTACCAGAGCTAATCTAACAAGTTGCGACATGGGTGCAAAAATACTGCCTACGTCCATCATAAAGTTGGCTCTTCCAGGAAACAAAATATAATCCATAAGCTGGAAGATGGCGATGGTACATTATGGATGTGAAATTGTTAATTATTTTCAAAAATTATTTAACTTCTCCACACCTTGTTGATATAGGTGAGGTTGTGGAGGAAATTGAATGCATATTGGATGGGGAGGATAATAGATTGTTGAATCATAAAACAACTAAGGGCTTCAAAAGGGAGACCCACTTTTGTAATATCTCTTTCATCCTTTACATGAAGGCGTTCACTACAAAAAAAGGGCTGTATAGAGACGGATTCAGTGACGAAAAACGACAATTTAGTGATGTATTTTTGAACTCAGTGACGGAATTGACGACGAAAATGAATTGTCGCATTTTTAGTTATTCCTGAAGAGGTAGCGATGAAACTTTGAAATTCTGTTACCATATGGTGAGGGATACACAGATATGGCGGGAATTGAAGGTGCGCAAGTGGGTGACGGAGTCTACATTCTATCGCCATCAGTGATGGAAATTCCATCGCTGATGGCAACAGAATGTAGATTCCGTCACCAGCCCACTGTAGCCATGGCGGATAAGCCATCGCCCATCCGTCGCTATTTTGCCCTTTTTTTAAATAAAATTTTTGTTTTTGCAAGTATCCCAAATTACGATACATTTCATTTCCTGTACGAAAATACATCTAGGATATTCAATAACCCACTTGATATCAATGCTTCACTTGAAGCGGTTTCAACTAATCTCAATCTATAAACAAGCCAAACATCATTTACAAACCAAAATTTTTCAAGTGTCTCATCACAATTCATATCACAAATTTATACTAGTCATGAAGATATAAGTGTACTTAACAATACCATGGACCAGAGAGTAAAATAGATGCAAATGCACATATATAAGTAATGAATATAGAGGGGAGAAGCAAGCAACTCAGGAATTAATCATTAAGGTGAGTATGATCATACTCTTCATCCTCAACCTCCTCCTCCTTTGCTTCATCATGTTGTGGAGGGTTAGTGAAGGGAGGTTACTATCCCGAATTGGAAGCTTGTTGCGTTTGAAAAAAAGCCGCTATATGCTAATTCGTACTCATTATTTGTTGACTTACATTTCTCCATAAGCATTCGATATATTTCAACCTGCAAAGTAGGCTTCCCCCAAGTTGGTCACCATATCCCTTAAATCATTCAACTCCTGTTGAGATGGCACCTGACTTGTACCTGCTACAAACCATGTATAGGGCACATGCATTAGTGACAATGAATTAACTCATCCTAAAGTGACATTGTGCACAATTTTTCTATTAATGACTCAAATACAAATAGTATTTAAATTTACTATACCGGCTCGTTGAGAGGGACTGAAGTAAGAAGATTCTCTAATGTTGACAGTCTCATCTCCAATGCCGTAAATACAGCCCTTTTTGTTCGTATAGGCCTTTACCCACAACTCATTTGGATTTGGAAGTGATTGAGATGGATATTGGGAATTATCATCCGAGGTCCCTTGAGAGTTCATGATGTTATGAAATTCTTCTCTAAAGGATTCCTGCGATATAATAACATTTACGAAAAATCAAATATATCATACTTCATAAAAGTGTATGAACCACTAATTAAAATTGAGCATAAAGAATAACTTATGTATGCTTGTTGTGATTTCTTTTCAACCTAAGGTCCATCTTCTTTTCTATGAAGTTTGTGAGTTTGGGCGAATAACTCAACAATTATTGGCTTCCTCCCAAGTAGTTCCCTCTAATGTGCCAACCAAATTCAGAAAAACACGTTAACTACCATAATCAAACAAATAATTAGAAAAAATTATAAGATGTACAGTTGGTTACTAGATGCCTACTATGCTCATGCATATGGATGGAGCCATAACCATTGAGAGATGTATAAGACTAGCTGGATCACCAAGCCAATTTTTTTGGGCTTTTCACATAATTTCTTGTATGCTTAATTTGCCAAATGTTGTTGGAGTCCTTTCTATTGCTCACCACCGAGCCATATAAGCTGCTTGTTGTACTTCCGTGCTTTGCCAAGGAAATCCCTCAAACATGCATTGCTTTTATTTTGAGAATTTTTTCTGATTTGGTCCTCATGGATAGGATCCCGAGTGAACCACTTCTGCAGCACAAATACGTCAAATAATGCTATAATAATGAATTAAGTACATACAAAGTGTTAATATGTAGCCACTTTAGTTATGTTGAACTCTCCAAACCAAAAATCTTGAACTTGTTGAGGCACTTTACCCCAAGAAGGCCAAGACGCATCATATTTGACTTGGAAGATAAGAGAAATCCTACCAATAACACCTTTATTTGGGAAAAACCTATTTCAATAGAAAACATCACATTAACGTGACGTTGCGCAAAATACTTGAAGTACAAAGCACATAGCAACTTTCTCACTTACCCATTACCGTCCAGCAAAATCTATGCCTTTGTTCGGGTGCTTCCATGACTAAACTGTGTTTTCCAAACTCCATTTTTAATGTTTTGTTGGGACTGGTTAGAGTTAGGGTCGATGGTTTGGGGAGTAGGGTTGACAATGTTGGCAATAGGGTTGTTGATTAGAATGTAATATGAAAATTGTTGGGAAATTAATGTCTGGTTAGGGATGCATGGGGTATAAGGAGGGAAAGACCCCATAAGAACTGCCCCAAATTGAGTAGGGATTGTTCCCAGTGCGCCTGACGTGTGAGGTATTTAGGAGGAAGGTGAATCAATGTCCATTGCAATGGGGTGTGCATTGGAGCTCCTACGGCCTCCTCCTCGACCTCGAGTAGAGGACTTACCTCGACGGGGGGTGGAATTCATACCTGAAATAGTTTACAACAAATACAAGTATAAATAACGATTGCACATATCAATAGTTTACTCACACAACATAATAGTTAGAACATCAAGTTTCAAAATTAACACATATAATAAAACTACATTCATACACATTTGCGTTACAATGATGGTAAGCACTGAAATATGTAACAATTCATAAGCATTTAATTGTCTACATCATCTTTATCATCATCCTCACCCCTATCCTCATCATCATTCTTATCATCGTCATCGTCGCCATCATCATCATCATATAAATGTTATATCTCTCTGTTCTTCATTTGTTTCATTCCCATCATCCCTGTCACGTTTTTCATCACCCTCATCTTCTTTTACCTCATATGTTCATCGCGATCCTCATTTCTTCAACATCTATTGCACATGGAGGGCACATTAGAGCTGAAGCAATAGGAGGTAAAAAATGTCCTTTTAGCTTCTAAGTAAGTTTCTGTAATTGAACCTTCAGGATACGCTTGTTGTTTTATCTTTTTCTTTAAACGACCGAAGCATCTAAGAAAATAATATTAAGCTATGAATTGTAAGTGATTGCATAGTTTAGTTGCTCAAATCCATTTTCATCAAATATAATCTATTTTACCTCTCAAATGGATACATCTATTAGTACTGTATAGGACCACCAAGTAATGCCTCTTCTTCCAAATGCACCGGTAAGTGCTCCATCACATTGAAGAAGCCTAGAAGAAATAGCATCTCTAACTTACAGAGAGTAATGGCAATGTTTCAATGCATTTCCTCAAGCACATCCTCTTGCAATGGCTATAGAGCACAAATTCTTAAAGAACTGACTTCTTTCAATAAGAGGTTTTAACATATCATCCGGAAGAACACCAAATGCAATGGGTAATAGAGTCTCCATGAACACATGACAATCATGAAGTTTTATATTGTTAAACTTTGCATCATTGGGATCCATAATATTCCCCAAATTAGAGCAATATCCATTAGGCATGTTAAGTCCCTTTACCCATTCAAACAACTCTCTTCTTTTATCTATAGCAAGAAAATTTTGCTTTTGGTTTAACTATTTTGCCACTTCGGCCTGGCTGCAAATGTAATTCTTCCCTATCACATATATTTAAAACATCCATTTTTGATTTGGCATTGTCCTTTGTTTTTCCATGAACATCCATAATAGTGTTAATGATGCTTTCAACGAAGTTTTTTTTCCCTATGTGCATCACATCCAAATTATGGCAGAACAACTAGCATTGCTAGTAAGACAACTCCCAGAATATGCTCTTCTTTATCCAGTTATGCTCATTTTCCTTAAATCCTAGCATTTAAAAGTCATCGTCTGTCGTTACCATTAGGTAGTGTTTCACTTCAGCATAAAGATGTTCCCTACATATGCAGTGAGGAGGACCCCCCGTAATAGTTCTGTCTTTTCTAAATGAAGTTTTATTTCTTGTAAATGCATGATTCCTTGGTAAGAAACACCGATGACAATCAAACCACGAGAATTTACCTTCATTCTTGAGTCTTAAAACCTTTTGTTGTTTCATACACACTGGACATGCCAATTGACCATTACTACTCCACCCAAATAGCATTCCATATAAGTGCAACCTTTATTTGAAATATCTTACCTGTAGATATGTCATATGTTTCAATTCTAACCTCCTACAACTCCTTCAACTTATCAATAAGAGGTTGTAAATATACATCTATTTTATTCTTAGGATTTTTAGGGCCGAAGATTACACAAGTGAGGAACATAAATAGTGTGGTCATAAACATTTCAGGGGGAAGGTTATAAGGTGTAACCACCACCGCCTAAATAGAATAGGATCTTGAAGACAAAGTGTAAGGATTAACTCCATCTGCACATAATCGAAGCCTAACATTTCGAGGCTCTATAGCAAAATTAGGGTACTTGTTGTCAAAATGTTTCTTAACTCATCTGATAGATGACATAAAACACCATCCTCACGCCGATATTTATAATGCCATCTCATGTGCTCTACAGTGATTCTTGATGCATACAACCTTTGAAGTCGAAGTTTCAATGGCAAGTAACGCATCCTTGCATGTGGCAAATTGGCTTTGATTCCTTCGTTGTGACCATTACCTCTTCTATCTCAAATGCCTGCAAACTTGCACGCATCGAGATTTGAGTCATCTTTAAAGAAGAGTGTGCAGCCTTTATGACAACAATCAATGTGTATCACATTGTTATCGAGATCTTTAACAGCCTTCTTCGTCTGGCCATGGTTGTTTGGAACACGATTGTTAGGTAGACACATCTCCTTCATTAACTGAACAATTTTATTCAAATAGTTTTGTGACATGTTATAATCATACTTGATACTCAATGGTCGAACAGCAGCAGAGAGCTCACTATGTGTGGAACAGCCATCATATAAGGGTTGTTGAGTAGCTTGAACTATATTATAGAATGGTTCTTGGCAAGTGCTTGGCTCTTCATCCCTAACATTTTGATTTGCCAATATGACATGACCAACCATGCACTCCATATTATCAACGTAGCACTCATTGTACTCATGATTTGTATGACTTGAACCGTCACCTTCGACCATTTCACTAGTAGAATATCCAAAATTATATTGTTCAGGTTCTACTTCTCCACAGCTTATCCAATACCAGTATCCTTTCACAGAATCCTTATACATCAGGTGTATCTTTTCCTCATCGAGTGTTAAGTATATTCTATTTTTACATTTCACACATGGACATCTATACTTCCCCCCACTTTGGAACTCTGCTTGCCTACGTGTAAATGCATCAAATTGATTCACTTCATTTAGAAATTCTTGTGTATAACTATTACAATCAGGCTATTAATCTATTATATATCCACCAATGATGTGGAGAGCCATTCGTGTTCTGCTCAAATAACAACATTCATGAAAGGTATTGGATTAGTATTAATTTCAATTTATATAACTATAATTATATAAATTTCTCAATTACATATTACATTTATTTTAATAGTCAAACACAACATTAATTAATCTACAAAAATACATATAAGTACATTTATTTAAATATATATCATTAGAACCATGCGATATATAAGCTATATAATTGAATATGTAAAATATACCTAATGTATATACATGAAACTTTTTAAGTATTCATGTTCCACTAATTTCACATTAGCATACAACTCACATTATAGTATCAACTTTATGACAATAATCTCATTGAAATACATAATCCAATATTAACAATTATTTCTTTTAAAGCATGCCAATTTACATAAATTATTCATTTTAACTCCGCTTAATTTCACATTCAACATATAAATGTAGTAATTTTACACATTTACTTATAAATTTCTAAAAATATATTTCTATTCTTATAAATTTCACAAAACTAATAATACATTTAAACTTGAGTATTTCATTCCACAAACATATCACATTTTAATTAAAATTACCAAACCTAAACCCTAAATTACATCGAGGAAGATGTTGAAGTAAATTGGAGTAATAACTTCACACAGATTTCACATTTCAACAAAAACATAAACTAATTATGAAATTTTAATAATGTAATACAAAATTTGTGGAAATTAAAACTACAAGAAGTGAGAGAAAGCTAACTAACTACTCCAACGGGTTGGACGAAAAATGTGACTAGTAGACGGGCGATAGTAAGCCGTGGCAGGTAGCAGCGGTTGGTGGTGGAAAGACATGGCGGTGCTCGCAGGGGGCTTGTGGGTTCTCCGGCTCTCTCTCTCTCTCTCTCTCTCTCTCTCTCTCTCTCTCTCGGGGTAAGTGTCGAATGAAATGGCTTGAGAACCAGATCTGGTTCTTTTAATCGAGGCCAGCGATGGACTGGCAATGGAAATGTTTGAAATTTTTTTAAATTCTGTTTGGCGATGGATTTTCCGCTGCCAGATGTTAAAAAAAATTAAATTCAATATGGTGACGGAATGACTATTCCATCGCTAAATCCATTGCCTACTTTGATACATTTCAGATATAGAGTATCGCTATTTCCTTCGCTATTTGATACAGATTTGAATTCGTCGCTAATTTCATCATTATTCCGTGCTTGTTTAGTAGTGGTTTTCTACCTTGCTCGCGAATACAACCAAGGATAAGTAGATCATGGTGTTGAGGTATGTAAGAACTGAAAGCGCTATATCACACTTCTTTTTTTCTTTGATGGTAATGTGATATTTGTAGGGGCCAATGAACATGATTGCCAAAATGTACCTTAAATCATTAAAAGCTATGAAAGGGCATGGTCCAGAGGGTGAGTTTTGAGAAATTAGAGGTAGCCTTTAGCAAGAATATTGACAGGGACTCTCAAGTGAGGTTGACATCAGTTTTAAGGGTCAAGGAAGTTGAGAAGCATGAAAAGTATCATGGCCTTTCCACCATCATTGGCAAGTCAAAGAAAAGCAGTTTTTGAACTTTGATGGAGAGACTCTGGAAGAAACTATGACGGAGAAAAGAAAAACTCATTTCAATTCGAGAAAGAAATTATGCTCAAGGTTATTGCACAAGCTACACCCACAAATATTATAAGTATTTACAGAGTTTGGGATATCCTATTGGAGGAAATAGACATGCATATGAATAAAATTAGGTGGAGCTTGAGTTATTAGAAGAGGATAATCAATTGGCATGGTTCAAAAAATATGTGCATGCCGATGAGTATGGGGCAAATAGGCTTTCGAGATTTGAAAACCTTGAATTTGGCCCTCCTCGCCAAAGAATGATGGCAACAACCCCATAATCAAGACACATCGTTGTTCAAGGTCTTGCAAGCCGAGTATTTTCCAAATTCAAATTTTCTTAAAACAAGGAAAGGGCACAACCCTAGCTAGTGAAGTATATGGGGTACAAAAGGCTTGCACCAAGGAGGGTTAGGATTGAGCGTCATACAACTTCAAATCTTTAGAATATGGGAAGATTCTTGGTTACTTGCATGGATGGAGAAGGCCACACCAGAAAGCCACACCATCGAAACAAGACTATGATTACAAAATGTCGGTAGATAGCTGATCTTATAGTACAAGGAGAGAACTAGTGGGAAAAAGAGTATGTGAGATCCCTTTTCTCTAGAGAAGATGCCAAAGGGATACTAGATATTCTACTCACCTCAAGTCGATCAAGGGGCTCCCTATATTGGTGGCCCACAAAAGATGGTGATGTTTCAATGAAATCTGCTCATTGCTTGGGAGATTGGGGTATTTAGAATGTTGAGTTTGGACTCATGGCCTTGAAAGGTGCAATTGGTGGTAGACAATATGGGGACTAAGCACGATACCAAAACCGAAGCTTTTCCGTAGGGCAGTGAGTAATAACTTCCTTCATGTGATGACTTAACTACTGAAGCACTATGTAGTGGAGGGTAACTATTGTGACATTTGCAAAGAGGATGTGAAGACTGCTTCCTATGCTATCTTCAAGTGCATCGATGTGATTTAGGTTTTGGGGAAGGTTCCTAATCGATATTTAAAGAAGGAAGCAATGCGGAAACACTAAGAGGCCAGTTGAGTTGGGTCATGGATAGAGCTACAGCAGAGGACAAAATGCAATCTATTTGGAGCAGCATGGGCTAAATGGGTCATGAGGAATGGCCAGGTGTAGAGCAACTCAACCTAATACTGCATGTGAATGGCTACCTTGAATTGACTATAAGACTGCAAAACCTATAAGGAGTGCTTATGATCCCCTAAATCATGAGAAAGTGAAGAGCCTTTTGATAAAGGGTGTTCACCAACTGGGCTATGGTTTGAAATAAACATAGGTATAATGGTGATCAATGGGGTGGGAGTTGGTTATCGGGTGATTTTTAAGGACCCTGAGGGAAAGGTCTTGGCAGCAATAGTTAGGAGAACCACTTTAGCATGGCCTCCAAATATAGGTGAATGTGCAACGGTCGTCTTCAGGCTAGAAGTGATGAGGGAAATTTAGAAGTTTGATAATGAAGAAGATAATTATTAAAAGCGACGCCTTGAGCTCACTATGAAGCTACGATGCAGGAGGAATGAGATTTCGGTTGTCACACCCTGAACCGAGGCATAACACACGCCGCATACCTGCAGTATCGAGGGTCCCACAAGTATGCAAGACTCAAATATCAAATAAAGTTGTAACAATCAAACATTAGTATCATTTGATTTATTTCCCAAATAGATAATGATGTTGCAATTCAAGCTACCTGTAAATAAAATAGGACTATGAATCAATGGGCTAAAAAACGAGGATAGACCACTTGGATTGCCTAACATAACAACTTATAAACTGAAGACAAATCTCAAAGGAGCCCTTAACTCAAAGGAGCTTCTACAACCACAACTAAAGATGCTCGGATTTTGCTAACCTGGCTCTAATACCACTAATTCTGTCATGCTTCGAACCGGGGCATAACAGACGCCGCATACCTGCAGTACCAGGGTTCCCACAAGTATGCAAGGCTCAAATATCGAACAAAGCTGTTACTACCAAAGATTAATAATATTTGATTTATTTCCCAAATAGAGAATGATGTTGGAATTCAAGCTAACCGTAAATAAAATAGGACTACGAATCAGTGGGAATTCAAATGTCTTACATTTTTTTTTTTTATAAAAAAGGTAAGCAGTAAAATCTAGGTAGCCCTTCTCTCAATGGTTCTCCCTAAATTATCCTCATAGAGGACAGAAAGAAGGTCCCTGCATGGGACCACACTTCAAACAACCGTGGAATGTAAGGAGTGACCAAACTTTGCCAGCCAATCAGCTGCGCAGTTACCCTCTCTAAAAATATGATGAATAATAACCTTGTTACATAATTTAGTGCAAGCTAATATATCTTGCCCAAGTACTTGAATTTCCCATGGGGGTTGAATATGTCCTTGAACTGCTTGGATGAGAATTTTGTTATCTCCTTCAATTTGAATATGAGTGAAACCTGCTTGGATTGCTTCTTTAATACCATTACACATTGCTGTTGCTTCTGCTACTAAGATTGATGATCTTCCCAAATTGAATGCTGAAGCTTGGATGAACTTGCCTTCCCAGTCACGAATGATGAATCCTCCTACTGCACCTTGTGATGATTTGGATCCATCAAAATTGATTTTGATGAACCCTTCTCGTGACTTCTTCCATGCTACCCAATATGTCTTCTTCCGGATGGTGGTTGAGATAATTGGGTTTGGTAATTGAATTAAATGTGTGGGGTTGTGTCTAATGCGGCATTCAGCAGTAGCTTTTTTGGCTCTGATTAATGTTATTCCTAGGTTGGGCGTTTCATTACGAAACACCATATTGTTCTTTGTTTTCCCTATACTCCATAGTAGGGCAACTAATCTATCCATTTTAACTGCAAGACCGGCAGCTCTGGCGTCATTAAGCATTTGTAATATACCAATTTGTGGATCGAAATGGGATGTCATGTTAAGCCAACTGTGAGAAACTGCTAATCTCCAACAATCCTGTGAAACAACACATCCCAAAAACAAATGAATTGTATCTTCAGTCCTTGTGTGACAAAAAGGGCAATGAGAATCAATGGGCATGCCTCTTTGAGCTAAGGTTCCTCTCGTGGGCAGCAATGCATGACAAATTTGCTAAAGAAAAATTTTTAACTTTGGCATAACATCTAAATTCCAAATCCATTTATACTCCCATACAGATGGGTTGACGAGGTCTAACCCATGTGCGGCCCAAGTCGCTGACTTAGTGGAAAACTGACCATTTCCAGAGAGTCCACAACACACAGAGTTAGGAATGGAATTGATAGGGATAGGGGTTGCAAGAATCCACTGTAAGTGGACAGAGTCAACTAATAAATTAAGCTGTGCCGTGTCCCATTCTTTGATTGCCGTTATAAACTGTGAGACCTTAAGAGATGTATCAATGAGGGAGAGGTCCATGATGTTGAGCAGATTGGCTAAGCTGTCGTTTGCACACCAGTTATCGAGCTAGAAGTTAATATTAACTCCATTACCCACTTTTCACCTTACTCCTTTCCTAAATTGTTGTCGATTATTAAGGATACACTTCCAAGCCCAGGAATCATGTTTTTTGGCTTTGAGAGCAAAGAAGTTAGCATCAGTCTGGTATTTCGCCTGCATTTGTTCCACCCATAGACCATGATCATGGAACAATTTCCAGGTTAATTTACTTAGAAAAGCACTATTAACTGCTTCCATTTTTCTGAGTCCAAGACCTCCAACTTTCTTGGGTTGACAGATTTTGTCCCAGGAAACCATGTGCATCCCCTTATTTTCATGAGATTTTTTCCAAAAAAATATCTACTTATTTTGTCTATCCGACAGCTAGTTTCTTTAGGCAATTGAAAGCATTGCATTGTATGTGCAGGTCTTGATTCGATATGAGATTGAATTAGTGCCACCCTACCGGCCTTAGAGACATGTCTGGTCTTCTAAGTTTGCAATTTTGTAGCAGTTCTATTTACTAAGTCAGAAAAAGTTTCTGTTTTTGAGCGACCCTTAAAAACTGGACACCCAAGGTACTTGCCAAGATTAGCTTGATGCGTAATGTTAAAAATAGACGACACAATTTGCTTGTCATGAAAAGTGGCATCACTGGAGAATGTTAATGACGATTTATGGAAGTTAATGAGCTGGCCCGAGTTTCGACAGAAATTACTCAGAACTGAACTTAACTCATGGCAGGATTCAAGATTAGTTCTGCAAAAAAGTAGACTATCATCAGCAAAAAGCAAGCATGAGATCTTAGCAGCTCGCGGTGAAAGCTTGAACCCAATCCCGCATTTTTTCCGACCAAGCGCCTTACGGAGGGCTCTGGTTAAGACTTCCATGCATAAGATGAAGAGATAAGGGGATAGGAGGTCCCCTTGACGAATACCTCTGGCAGGGGTAAAGAATCCGCATACATTGTCGTTGACAATGACCGAGTATGAAACAGTAGAAATGCATGCCTTAATTAGGCTTACTCACTTGGAATGGAATCCCAAAATGCGTAAAGTATTAAATAAGAAATCCCATTCAACTCTATTATAGGCCTTTTTCCATATCAAGCTTGAGTACTAACCAAGCTTTTTTCCCTTTTATATTTTTGAATTTCTTCATGATTTCATGTGTAAGTATAATGTTGTCATGGATGGAACGTTTAGACACAAAGGCACTTTGGTTTGGGTCAATTATCTTTTCCAGAATCGAGTGGATCCGAGTAGCAAGAATTTTTGAAATAAGTTTGTAAACGGTATTGCACAGGCTAATAGGTCGAAACTAGGCAGTAGTTGCTGATTGACTCACTTTCGGAATTAGTGTAATAAGCATATGATTAATCTGTTTAAGTAATCTGCCGTCTTCAAAAAAGGATCTTATGGCCCGACAGATATCATCTTTAATAATATGCCAGTGGTCTTGAAAAAAAGCCGCTCTGAAGCCGTTAGGCCCTGGAGCTTTAAATTTGTCCAGTTGGAAAAGGGCTTCCTTTATTTTTGTTTCATGAATGGGCTGCAATAAACTTTGATTATCTTCGGCAGTGACTAAATTAAGCATTTCCATATCAATATTAGAGGTGCCTGTCTGAGCTGATTTAAACCTAGCAGTAAAGTCAGTGATAAACATTTTTTCAATTTGTGCAGAGTCATCAACCCAAACTCCCGAATTATCCTTAACTTTCGTAATCTTGCTTCGTGTCTTTCTTGCCTTCATAAACTGATGGAAATATCGGGAGTTTCTATCGTCGTTTACTAGCCAATCTTTTCTTGCAAACTTCCCCCAATATTTTTGGTTAAAGAGGTTCATCTTTTCCCGTTGCTTTATAAGTCTATAGTGCCAGTTATTTAATCGAGCACTATTTGGCTCATGGACTAACTTGACTTCAACATGTAGAAGCTGTTCCGTATTCCTTTCTAACTTACACTTAAAATTTTCAAAAGTATGCTTACTCCACGATTTAAGGTTCAATTTGGTTTTTTTTCAATTTCTGTACTAACTGATATATAGAAGTGCTTTGCACTCTCGTTCCCTAATTTTGTTTGACAATACTGTGTGTTTCCCGATAGTGAATCCAGGAGTGTTGGTATTTGAAATTCGTGCCCCTTCGAGGCGGATGCGCTGGATTCGTATTGAGTAGCACAAAAGCATGATTGGAGCATGTAAAGGGGCCATTATTGACCACGCAGGAGGGAAATAGCTGCGCACAGTCCTCCCTGAGCAAAATTCTATCAAGTTTTTCATAAACGAGTTGGCCGCACACGATTTTTTTCCAAGTGAACACCCGCCCTTGGACATTAGCATCAATGCTTCGAGTGTAATTCAAAAAATCATTAAGGCGTCGTGTTCAAGAACTAGTTAAAGGAGCACCACCAATCTTATCAGAAGAACACAGCATTTCATTAAAATCCCCCATTAGACACCAAGGTAAGGTAATGGAGTTGCTGAGCTGATTAAGATGACTCCAGAAAACGTCTTTATCTCTTTCCCCCGCAGGAGCATAAACTGCTGTCAAAAGAAATTGTTTACTATTGTCTTCGTCGATAACATGACAATGGATTGCCCTATTGTCTTTTATTATAACATTAAGATCAACATTAACGGAATTCCATAGACACCCAATTCCCCCCACATGATTGGCCGTTGGTATTGTATCGTACTGTGAAAATCCCAAATTCCTTATAATTAATTCCGTATTCTGTTCGTTAACCATAGTTTCAAGTAGAAACAAAATGTCTGACTTAATAGTACGATTAATAAATGCTATTTCCTGTCTCAATTGGTATTTTTTTGCACCCTGAACATTCTAACAAATGACTTTCATGCAAAACGAGGATGAATAAAGCTGTTCCAGTGCAGAGAGCGTTCATACTGTATCATTTGATCCATAGGATCTGTCAGTAAGATGGCCTTGGGAAGTAAGCAATAAAGCTTAATTCCACTCACCAGTAAAAATGTCGGGAAAATAATAATTTCACACATCAAAAGGTCAGAGGTAACAATTACCCCATTCATCCCTGTAAAATAACAAGAAGCGAGAATACAAGAAAACTGTGCAGTGGAAAAAATAAGAGTTCTCCTCTGGCCACGTCGCAATTGGTATTTGTTAGCACATTTTCAAGAAAACCGTGCCAGTTCCTAGGTCGTTCCTCTTGTGACATTTGATCCATAGGATCAGTCGGTGAAATGGCCTTGGGAAAGAAGCGACAACACTTAATTCCAATCACCAGTAGAATTTTCAGAAAAAACATAGACAATACATACAATAAAAGTTCAGAGGTAACAATTAGCGCATACATCATTTGTAAGATATAAAAAAATAGAAGACAAGAATATTGTCCAGATGCGTGAATCCAAAAGATAATATTTCCCATCTGGCCCCAGAAGATGGCATTGGTGAAAGCGATGAGGACTGCAATCCAGCATACAAGAACTGGATATGGGAGCGCAGGCAAGAGACAGAGAGAAGACCATAGAAACTCGTAATCTATGTCAACAGAAAATGTAAAGCACAAGTACACAGCATTGAAAAGGAAGATAATCACCAGGCAGAACCACTCCATTTCAAACGTAAGAGCTAGCCAATGAAAAAGCCAATTAGGAGCCTCATTTAACAACAGATTCATGTTGCTATCATCCTGGACTTGTCTTCGAAATGGCCAAGTTGAGGTACAGTCAAGTCGCCAAAGAGGCCCCATCCTGGCATCATAGAAGTTAATCTCGGGGACACGGCCATGAAACCAAAACAGAAAGGGGGATGAGTAGCGGACAAAGGAAATGGCACACCAAGAGGGGCCCATCCGTGGCCGGTGCTGCCTCCTACCAAAGAAGGGGTGGCAAGCATCCAGCATGGGTCGACTGGCCAAAAACCATTTCAAACCCACCATGTCAGAATAAACTCTTGCCATTAAAAACGTAATAGCACACATACAAATCCATACCAACTGATGAAAGCAGAGACAGAGAGAAAACCATAGAAGCCCACAACCTGGGTCAACACAAATTGCGGAGCACAAGCATACAACATCCAAGAAAAGGAAAGCAACTATACAGAACCAATCCTTGTCAGACAAAAAGGCCTGCAGCCAGCGCAAAAACCACTTTGAAGAGATTAGATTATCTGAATTTAGATCAAAGCAGCACACAGACCACACATACGTAAATAACGATAAGCACAAGGGCCACCAGACCATTACAAAAATAGCTATTATGATTTCAAAAATGGGCATTCCTAGTAGAGCACATTGAATATTCTTGTTAGCGCTCTGTAAACTATCCCAGCGCCAGTTGAAACGTGAACATAACATCCTGCAGGTGAACATAAATACACCTCCAACTGCAAAAGAAACGAAATCCATCTTGAAAAAGCACTGCATCTTCACACCACAGCCAGCAACCAGAGACCTATTAGTCTCATTACCATGGTCCACTAGATGCAAACAAATTGACATAAAGAGAAGACAGATGGGCAAAAGAAAAAAGCTGGTAAAGCAGTTAAAATTAAATTCATGCTGAAGTATACTTTTTGTAATATCCCATGGTGCATCCCATCTCATGTTCTCAGCAACCAAGCAACATAGCTCAAATATCTTCAAGACATTCAACCAGCCCACGAACCAAACACAATAAAATCGAACTAGGAACAGTGCATATGTAATCCAAGAATGGAGAGATTTATGGACTAACATCATAGAAACCATGATGAAGAAGGCGGCTGAGCCAGGAGGACACCGCAGGGGCAACAAGGAAACTTTCCTAAGGCCATTTACTACGGTATTCGGTGAAGACAAAGTCGAAGAGGACGGTTCGTGCATAATCACATAGATCGGGAAAGAAACTTGAAATAACTGGGCAAATTGAACAAAATCCATAGAAAAGAGTCTGATAAAATGAAAGTTCCAGTGATAGGGTCGGATTTAACTAGATAAATAAGAGAATTAAGTACAGGGGTTTGGGGCTCAAGGGAGTGAATTACCTGGAGATTGCTTGAACAGAATAGAGGAAGGTAGAATACCTTAAGGCTGTCGCTAGTCATGATACCCTCCTTCTCGGACATTAAGGTCGAAGCTTCAACTCTGAAGTAATTTGGCAGTGTCGACTTTTGTTTCTTGAATTGCTGCACGGCAGGACAAAAACACCAGCATGTATTCTGGAAAGCAGATATCTTGTTTCGGTATGCAGATCTAAGAACATCATGGAGAGGGTCGAGGATAGTCTGAATTGAGTGCTCGAAGCCCAGAATTTCGGATCTGCCAAGGCAGATCTTCGATTTCGGCCTGTCAAAGAGCAACCCAGAATAAGAAAGAAGGGCAGCGGGGGTGGAGCATTCATCAGAAGGAAATACCGCAGGATGCTGAGAGGAGAACAAACCAACACAAAAAAGAGGGAAGGATCGAAGGAAGGGATCTGGAGGCTTAGCTTCAAGTAAGTTCATGGAGAAGGATGGCGGCGCAAGGTCATTCAAATGTCTTACATGCCCAAAGAATAAGTAACTCAAAAAGGTCTAATCTTATAGTGCGTAAATAATTTAATACGGCCCCCATGGCTAACAAATCAAGTCTCTAAGATCCATAATAGCCAAAACAACAACTGATCTTCACTTTTTGACTCAAATACTAACAGAAGTAAGACCTTTAAAAAAAAAAAAAAGGAAGATGAAGGGATGAGCTCCAAAGCCTAGTGACTAGCATAACACTACTTTAGCTGGGTTAGGCATGCAAATAAACCACAGGCTGGGTCATTTGTAATAGTAACAATATGTAAATAAAATAACCAAGACTGGGTTTTGAAACATGTACATTTTAGAGACTCATTTAGAATCCGCAACTATATGCCAAAGCAAATCATCTAAATAAATCCGTTCGAATAACACTTTTGGGGCTAAGGCCAGTATTTGCCTAGTGGTAAGGGCAATAGAGACTCATAAGGTCAACTTATCATAATCGATCTCACAACATAAAGGGGCCTAACCAATCACAGGCATATATTAGAATAATAAAACCGAATAGCACTTATGCTACAAGTTGACTGATAGGTGCAGTGCATACCTCTACTGGATAAGGCAGAAAACATAACCCAAAATCAAAGCCGATATCTCAAAGTCATAAAAAATGATACCCAATCGATAGCGATAAATAGCAATTTTGCATTACAATATTTTGCAATAGTTAATCAACCAATGCAAGTGATTCATCACAAGATATAAAACAAATACTTCCAACGATAAATCACAATAGTTAATCAACTTAGTAAAATTTATACTATTTAAGAGGGGCTATTTTGCAAATATAACGGTCATACACAATAAAATCATTCTCGTTTGGCATAAGGCGAAATGTGATAAATGTCATAGCAAAATAAGCATCCAAATAGACTATTTTCCAAGTAAAAATCAAGACATAGCAAAATTGCACCTTTTAGTATATTCCGAAAAATAATTCGATCCGAACAGTAGCATGCCAACCCGATTAACAAAACTAGTTTACGAAGAGAGTTAACAAATATAATTTTGGGCACGAAGTACTGAAAGTGTATTATGCCGCTTACCTGAAGCGGCTAATCCAAAGAGCTGAAATATCCCCCATTTCCGGCACGAGGGCTAGTTATTAACAACATAGATTCATAGTGTGAATAGTTTGGTCAGAAATACTATTTGTATCGAAACCTAGCTAAAATTAACAACAAAATACTGGGACTGGAACTCCGTTTTGATGTAGCCATCCATCGTAGAAAGTTACAGGGGTAATCCTCAAACAAAACTTGCTAACTTTAAAGTATATTCAATGAAAATTCATTCATTGGAATTTGTTTGTTCACTTGGAAACAAGAGTCAATTTTTCTAATCACGATGAGAAAATAGGTCTAGTTGAAGGAGATATGGAAATTAGATTTTGAAATCATCATTTGGATATAATTAAATAATCTATATCCGACCAAAAATGCAACATAAGAATCTCAATTTATGTATACCAGGACTCCATGCGCAAGTAACAAAATTACAAATATTGATTAAAATATACTAGAAGATGGTGTAATAAAATATAGTAGCCAGAAGCAAGAAAGAATCTTTGATAAAACACAGTAATAGCAAAACTAGTCGAAATAAACAACCTGAGCATGACGTATGAATATGATAAGAATTGTGGTATGAGAACTGGGTAGAAATCAAATTAAGAGATGCATGTAACGGTAATCAAAAGTTATATGATAATTCTATAGTAATCAATAATAGACATAAACTAATAAACTAAATGATGAGAAGGAAATTCGAGTACCGACTGAGGGTTCTTCAGAGTTGAATTTTCCCTTCCGCTCTCTCTCCTCTCTTTCCTTTGGAATGAGAGTTGTAGATACTAAGTTGTTTTCTGAGGAGGTGAAATACAATAAATAGCGAGGACTAGAGTTAGGGTTACATAGCTTATAAGCTGTCAAAAGAGGTCTCCTAAATAGATGAGAATTAGTAAAAGTTAAAAAAAAGTCCTTTTTTAGGGCATTACATCCTTTCCTCCTTAAAAAAATTTTGTCGTCAAAACTTACCAGAATGGTCAAACAAAAAGGGACACTTATTCGTCATGTTTTCTTCCAATTCCCAAGTTGCTTCCCTTTCTATATGGTTGGTCCACTGCACCTTAACATATGGAATCATACATCTCCTCAAGACCTAGAGGTTCCAGTCAACAATCCGCAGAGGTTGTTCTACATATGACATATCTTTCTGGACTGCTATCTGAGCTACTTCTAGAACGTGGCTTGGATCATGAACATACTTTCTCAACATAGAGACATCGAACACATCATGCACATCGGTTAGTGATAGTGGAAGTGCCAATCGATATTCCGCGATGCCATTGCTCTCCAAAATCTCAAAATGTCCAACAAATCATGGGCTAAGCTTTCCATGCATGCCAAATCGCATAACTCCCTCAACTGTTTGAGAAACATATGGTTGCCCACATTAAACTCTAGCTCTCGTCTTCTATTTTCTATAGCTCTTTTGTTGACCTAGGGCTCTATGCAGACTTTTCCAAAACATTGCAACAAAATGCACATCCCGATCAGACACGAAGGAAGTAGGAACCCTATGTAGGGCTGTCAAAAACTGACCCGACACGATTACCGATCTGAACCGAACACGAAATTAGGCGGGTTTGGGTAAAGATTTTCAACCCGTTTAATTAAACGGATTGACACGGTTAACCCGTTTAATTAAAGGGGTTAGGTTCAGGTCGAGATTTTCGACACGAAAAAATACCTATCTAACCCGTTTAATTAATTGGGTTAGTAGGTCAACCTGATTACCCAATTACCGTTTAACCGTTTAACCCTTTTAATATATATATATATATATATATACACACACACACACACACACATATATATATGTATTATATATATTTTTTGTTTGGGGGGGAATTTCTTAAGATTTTATTTCAAAATTGCAGTCTCAGGCTCAAACACATGTTCATTGAAAGTTTGAAACTTAAATGGGTTAAACAGGTTAAACAGATAAGTGGTACCTGATTATGACCTATTTAACTTAAACGGGTTAAACAGGTCAGAATCAGGTTGACCCGTTTAAATGTTAAACGGTTTCAGGTTGGATTTTTCAACCCGTTTGTTAAACAGATCAGGTTCAGGTTGGGGGACTTTCAACCCGTTTAACTTCAACCCGAACACGAACCCGACCCGACCTGACCTATTTGACAGCCCTAACCCTATGTAGTCTCACAATCTCCCTGATATATAGTTTTGCTAACTGCTCTAACGTCATATTAGTTTTAATAGGTAAAAAGTGGGCAGACTTAGTTAACCAATCCACTATAACCCAAATAGTATAGGGTAATGCAGACACAAAGTCTATGATTATATGTTCCCACTTCCATTCAGGTATAGGGAGAGGTTATAGTAATCCACCATACATTTGGTGCTCTGTCTTCACTTGTTGGCATGTTAGACATTGGGCTACATATTGAGCTATTTTTCGGTTCATATTATTCCACCAAAAGGTACCCTTTAGATCTTTGTACATCTTAGTACTCCCTGGATGAACTGTGTAATGTGTGTTATGAGTTTCCTTCAAGATTTTCCTCTTCAGTTCTTCATCATTTGGGACACAAACTCTATTCTCGAACCTTAGTGAGCCATCTTCGTGAATCGTGAACTTAGGCTTAGTCCCTGCTTCAATAGTTGCTCTAATCTTTTGAAGATTTGAATCCTTCCCTTGGGCAGCTTTGATCTCATCAATCAAAGTAGGTAGAACTCGCAAGTTCACTAATTGTAAGATAGCACCAGGCAAGCGGACCTTGATATTCATCTTTTGCAGGTCCTCTAATATATGCCTTTGAGAGGTAATCAAATATTGCTACATTATGAGACTTCCTACTTAAGGCATCTGCAACCACGTTAGCCTTCCCCAGTGTTAAATCATAGTCCTTCAGTAACTCAAGCCACCTACACTGCCTTATGTTCAACTCTTTTTGTGTAAATAAATGCTTCAAACTTTTGTGATCAGTATACACCTCACATCTCTCTCTATAAAAAATAGTGCCTCCAAATCTTCAAAGCAAAAACAACAGCTGCTGTCTCTAAGTCATGAGTGGGGTAATTCACCTCGTATGGCATCAACTATCAGGATGCATAAGCAATCACCTTGTCCCTTTGCACGAGCACACACCCTAAACCCTTTTGGAAGCGTCATTGTAGATTATAAATCCTTCTCCATTAGTTGGTACTGTAAGTATAGGTGCAGAAGTCAATCATTTTTTCAACTCCTGAAAACTTCTTTCACATTCTCTTGACCACTCAAACCGAACTCCCTTTCGAGTCAGGCAGGTAAAGGGTGCAGCTAGAAGGGAAAAACCCTCCACGAATTGCCTGTAGTAGCCAGTTAAGCCCAAGAAACTTTGAATCGTGGAGACACTATTTAGCTTGCTCCAATTCACAATTGCCTCTACTTTTTTAGGATCAACAGAAATGCCATCCTTATTCACGCCAAGAAAGAAACACTAACTAACTAGAACTCACACTATCTTGAGCTTACCAAAGAGATGTTCTTGCCTTAAGGTTTCTAATACAAGCCTCAAGTGTTGCTTATGTTCCTCATGACTCTTAGAATAGACCAAAACGTCATCAATAAAAACTATAACAAATTTGTCCAGGTAGGGCCGGAAAACCTGATTTATGAGATCCATAAATGCAGCAGGGGTGTTGGTTAATCCAAAAAGCATTCGTAAGAACTCATAATGGCCATACCTTGTCTGAAAATCCATTTTAGATATGTCTTCTACCTTGATCTTCAATTAGTGGTACCCAAACTGTAGATCAATCTTGTAAAATACTTGAGCACCCCAAAGTTGATCAAACAAATCATTAATTCATGGTAAATGATATTTATTTTTTATAGTTACCTTCTGAAGTTCTCGATGGTCTGTACAGAGTCGCAAAGAACTATATTTCTTCTTCACAAAAAGTACTGGTGCACCACAAGGAGATACGCTAAGCCTAATGAAACCCTCATCAAGTAGTTCTTATAGCCCTTCCTTGAGCTCTTTTAACTCAACATGTGCCATTCTATAAGGGGCCTTAGAAATGGGTGTCATTCCATGAATCAAATCAATAGAGAAGTCCACCTCTCTATTGGGCACTAACCTCAGGGAACACATCCTGGTACTCTCTAATAATTGGTATATCCTCTATCTTTTGATCTCGATTTTGAGTATCAGTGATCGAAGCTAGAAATTCTTGGCGCTCTTTCTAGATTAACTTGGTGGCTTGTAAGGTAGAAATAATGTTGGGTGACATATAAGCTCCCTTCCTAATAAAACTAAATTTAGGTTGACTTGGTATTCGAAAGTCGACAAGTTTCTTTTGACAATCTAGGGTGAAATAATGTGCGGACAACCAATCCATCCCTAATATCACATCAAAGTCTCAAATATACATAATAATTAGATCGGCTAAGAGCTCCCTACCCTCAATTGTTACAGGACAGTTCCTGCACTGTCTATCTACAATGATCTCACTACTAGTGTGAGTACTGACACATAGCTCTTCCTCCAACAAAACATGGGGGAAGTTGTATTTTGTGCGAAGGTTGATGATAAGAAAGAATGAGAAGCACCAGGATCAAAAAGAACATGAGCAAATGCTGAGTTAATTGCAAGAATACCTGAGACAACATTGTTAGAGGCTTTTAGATCCTCCTAAGCCAAAGGAAAAACTCTTCCTGCTGCGTGAGGTCTCCCTCCCCTCTGAGTGCTACTTGGAGCCTGCCCTGTTTGAGTTTGATTCGAAATGGCGTATGATGGATCAAAACGAGGTCCTTGGGACTTTTGCACCGATCGGGGCTCGTTATCATTCTGGGGACACTTAACAACCTTGTGATCAGTTTGACCGCATCTGAAGCAACCACCACTTAGCCATCTATAATCACTGGTTAGGTGGGATCCTCCACAGTGACCATGTAGTGGATTATCTTGTCTATTATTCCACTTCTGCGAACCTTGGTTTGAGTATCCACCACGAAACTATGGTGAATGACCAACTCATTGCGACAACTTCCCTCGGGAGCCAGCAGACCTACTCACTTAATGTGAGAACCCATCACGAGGGGACTTCCTAGAAGCCTGGGGCTTCAAAAATTCACCCTTTCCATGATTATCTGATGCATCAAAATCTCTACCCTTCTTCTTATGATCACCAAATTTGCGATCCTCTGTCTCCATCAGAATAACATAGATATTCTTAGCTCTATCAATAAGATCTGCAAAACTTTCAGTTGGAACACAAGCATGTAGCCTTCAAACATTGTCATTCAATCCCTCCTCAAATATCCTCATTTTGCTTTGCTATCAGTAACAAGCGTTGGGGCAAACCTAGACCGTCGATCAAATTTTGCTTCATATTCGTTGACTATTTTATTACATTACCTTAGCCCAATGAATTGTTTCTCCATCTCCTTCCTTCGGCTACTAGGAAATTATTTGGCATAAAACTCCTCATGAAACTTAGCCCAATTAAAGGGTTCTTCATCTTTTTCATGGCTACGCTATACTGATTTCCACTAATGTCGAGCAATATCTTGCAACAAGTAAATAGCATAGTCAACCTTTCCTTTTCCAAACATTGTGAGCCCTAGAAGCCCTTCTCCATCTCATCGATCTAGTTTTCTGCCTCTATTGGGTTTGTAGCCCAAACAAAAGGCTTAGGAGCTATCTTTAACAAATCCACCAACCGTTTGATTGAAGAAGACGAAGAACTATCCATGCATAGGGTACTCAGTGGTTGTGGTTGTTGTTGCTATTGTTGGCTGATAAAAGCCAAGAAGTCTTGCATAAACTTGAGCATCACCTCTTGGGGATTGAGTAATGTTGTATCATTTTAAGGTGTCTCATCTTGAGTCACCATGGCCTTATGCTTACGAGAATTCTTTTTCTTAGAAGGCATTCTGAAATAAGACAAGAATGATTAAGAGGAAACCCTGAAAACCATAAGAAGCTTTGGAAGGCTAATCGAAGTCATATGAATCAACACATATAGACCTTACTAACTTTCAAACGAGGACAAACCACTTGAATTCCATAACATAACAACTTATAAACCGAAGACAAATCTCAAAGGAACCTATAACTCAAAGGAGCTTCTGTGACCACAACTAAAGATGCTAGGATTTTGCTAACCTGGCTCTGGTACCACTAAATTTGTCATGCCCCGAACTGGGGTATAATAGATGCCGCATACCTGCAGTACCGAGGTTCCCACAAGTATGCAAGGCTCAAATATCAAACAAAGCTGTAAGTACCAAAGATTAATAATATTTGATTTATTTCCCAAATAGAGAATGGTGTTGGAATTCAAGCTAACTGTAAATAAAAAAGGACTGCGAATCAGTGGGAATTCAAATGTCTTACATGCCCAAAAAATAAGTAACTCAAAAAGGTCTAATCTTATAGTGCATAAATAATTTAATACTGCTCCCATGGCTAACAAACCAAGTCTCTAAGATCCATAACAACCAAAACAGCAACTGATCTCAACTTCCTGACTCAGATGCTAACAGAAGTAAGACTTGAAAAAAAAAAGTAGGAAGATGAAGGGATTAGCTCAAAAGGCCAGTAAGTGGCATAACACTCCATTAGCTGGGTTAGGCATGCAAATAAACCGCAGGCTGGGTCATTTGTAATAGTAACAATATGTAAATAAAATAACCAAGATTGGGTTCTGAAACATGTACATTTTAGAAACTCATTTAGAATCTGCAACTATACGACAAAGCAAATCACCTAAATAAATCCGTTACACTTTTGGGGCTAAGGCCAGTATTTGCCTTGTGGCAAGGGCAATAGAGACTCATAGAGTCAACTTGTCATAATCGATCTCACAACATAAAGGGGCCCAACCAATCACAGGCATATATTAGAATCATAAAACAGAATAGCACTTATGCTACAAGTCGATTGACAGGTCCAGTGCATACCTCCAATGGATAAGGTAGAAGACATAGCCCAAAACCAAAGTCGATATCTCAAAGTCATAAGAAATGATACCCAATCGATAGCGATAAATAGCAATTTTGCATTACAATGCAAGTGATTTATCACAAGATATAAAACAAATACTTCAAACGATAAATCACAATAGTTAATCAACTTAGTAAAATTTATACTATTTAAGAGGGGCTATTTTGCAAATATAACGTCATACACAATAAAATCACACTTGTTTGGCATAAGGCGAAATGTGATAAATGTCATAGCAAAATTAGTATCCAAACGGACTATTTTCCAAGTAAAAATCAAGACATAGCAAAATTGCACCTTTTAGCATATTCCGAAAAATAATTCGATACGAACAGTAGCATTCCAACCCGATTAACAAAACCAGTTTACGAAGAGAGTTAACAAATATAATTTTGGGCACGAAGTACTGAAAGAGTATTACGCCACTTACCTGAAGTTGCTAATCCAAATTGACCTAGTCGATGAGCTGAAATATCCCCTATTTCGGCACGTGGGCTAGTTATTAACAACATAGATTCATACTATGAATAGTTTGGTAAGAAGTACTAACTGCATCGAAACCTAACTAAAATCAACAACAAAATACTAGGACTAGAACTCCCGTTTGATGTAGGCATCCATCATAGAAAGTTACAGGGGTAATCCCTAAACAAAACTTGCTAACTTTAAAATATAATCGATAAAAATTCATACATTGGAATTTGTTTGCTCACTTGGAAACAAGAGTCAATTTGTCTAATCACGATGAGAAAATAGGGCTAGTTGAAGGAGATATGGAAATTAGACTTTAAAATCATGATTTGGACATAATTAAATAATCCAAATCCCACCAAAAATGCAACATATGAATCTCAATTTATGTATACCAGGACTTCATGCGTAAGTTAACAAAATCACAAATATTGATTAAAATATAGTAGAAGATGGTGTAATAAAGTATAGTAGCTAGAAGCAAGAAAGAATCTTTGATAAAGCACGGTAATAGGAAAACTAGTCGAAATAAACAACCTGAGCATGACTTATGAGTATGACAAGAATTGTGGTTTGAGAATTGGGTAGAAATTAAATTAAGATATGCATATGACGGTAATCAAAATTTATATGATAATTCCCTAGTAATCAATAATAGACATACACTAATAAACTAAATGATGAGACGGAAATTCGAGTACCGGCCTTAGGGTTCTTTAGAGATGAATTTTTCCTTCCGCTCTCTCTCCTCTCTTTCCTTTGGACTGAGAGTAGTAGATACTAAGTTGTTTTCTGAGAAGGCGAAATAAAATAAATAGGGAGGACTAAAGTTAAGATAGCATAACCTACAAGCCATAAAAAAAATCCCCTAAATGGATGAGAATTAGTAAAAGTTAAAGAACTTCTTTTTTTGGAAAAAAAAAAACCGGACATTACATCGGCAGTGGATACGCTGTATGAAGGAAATAGAGTCATAGCGCCTTTTTCCGATTTAAATGTCATAAAACGCGGACAACCGGGACAAGGCAAGGACATGGTTGCTCGTTTGTTGGCTAAGCTGTACCTGGAGAAACCGCCGAGCATAAAAATGCCATAGCGAACCTTGACTTTCTGGAATAAAGTATCCCCGTTTTTTGGCGTAAAAAATGTCTCCATGTTAGTATGAATCAAAAAATTAAAGGGTTTTTTTTTGGGTTGATAACAACATTATAAATTTTGATTAACAATTTAAAAAATGGCCAAACGTTCATATGCAAGGAGTGACCAGGAGTTTTTGGTAACAACCTTCTAAGAAAAAAGAGTTGGTTAGAGATGTTTTAACTATTTTAACTAAGTCAAATAGTAAATAGGTATCTAGTGAACAGCTGCTTGAAACAACTGTTTGGCCTCAAAAACTCCTTTGAAAAAGGTTGTTTTCATTAGTCTTTTCAAAAGAATTTTTTATAGAAATAGCACATTTGCCTAAGAGTTTAAACAAATTATACAACTTATCATTAAATTATATTTATATAATATTATTTTTATGAAATAAAAAAAGCACAAAGTATCATAAAGTCTTGCTTGAAGACTTATATTAGCTAGTAGCATTTGAACCCAGTTAGATCTTGAAGATTAACAAGAATAGAGGTATTTCCTTTATTTTTTTGAAACAAAAACAAACCATTGAAATTGCATTGTCTCTTTCATTATATGCATTTTTTAGTCAAGTAGTGTACTTTTTGGTTTAGATTTTCTAATTTTGCTAGTATATTATATCAAACTTATTTAATTTGGTTCTCTCACCATATACCTTTATGAAGATTTGATATTTATACATTAGATTCTTTAGTCCATCTTTCAATTACCTAAATAATGAGTTTTGAGTTGATGCAAAATAGTAGCATCTGATACTATATTTTGTATGAAATGAAGATAAAGTCATTAGAAATTCGCACAAATTTCAATTTCAATTTATAAACTAAAAGATCTAAAAAGTAACAAAATAACGCCCTAAAGGATTGACGTCGTCTACATAAGTATAAATTCAAAAGAAATAAGATAGGTGAAGAATACAAGTTATGTAGAATTAACAAGAAAGTAAAGTCTCATCAATAAATTTTTTCTTTTTTTTTGGTGAATACAAATAAAGTAGTTTATACATATGACACCAATTTAATTCTTGTTAAAAAGGAATTGACCAGTAATAAAAAATATGTTCTATTAAGAAGTAATTTAAAAATATAAGAATAAAAATGAAATTTTACCAAATATATTTATTAGAAACAACTGATTCAAATAACTAATGTAAATAATTAATTCAAATAGCTAACAGCCAACATCTAATATAAATCGCTAACAGGTAATAACTGTTTGCCAAACAAGGCAAGTCTTAATAGTTCATCACAAATTGTATGGAGTGTGCAATACTATGTTGACTACTCTTTGATTCACATTCTCCATGCTATATACTAAATAGTCATGTTAATAATTCGAATTTAAAGTTATTAATCATTATTATTTTATATATACAACAATTAAATGTGCTTTTATAGTTATTTTGCAAAATATAGTTTAATGACGAATTTGGTCTCTTTATATTGGAATCCCAACTATGAATTTGTAGACCATTAAGCTATATTCTAATTAATTTTTATATTATTAATAATTTAACATAGCATAATAATTTGTTGAATAAAAACAAAAGACTTAATTGTGTATTAATGATTAAAAGCTATAGTAATCCAAACTTAATCCATGCTAGTTACTTTATTTAATTCTAATTTAACAAAGTTGAGCACTAAATTTCAATTTAATTTTTGAAACGTTTATGCAATTGCAGGTTGAGATGAAGAAAGGGTCGTGAAATAATATTTAAAAACACTTATATTATTTGGGACTTATAAATAAAATCATGTAGGACTTATAAATAAAAGATAGTCCACTTACAAAAGCGGGTAAAAATGATAATTTTTTATATTATTTAAAAGTGATAAAATTGTTACATAAATAAAATAATAATGCAAATAAATGAAATAAAATAAATGCAAGAACATAATAATCAATGCAGGTTTCTAATTTTCTTTAAATAAATTATGCACACCACAAGAAAATAGCAGTGAAATGACGAAAATATTGACAGGATTTTTGGCATAAATCAATGAAAAATAGGTTGATCGACGGGTATAGTGACAGAATACGAAACGTGTAGAAATTTAGCTCCTTGATATGCAATTCCCCTTGGTATCGGTAGAAATTTTCAACGGTGATTAATCAAGGGAAAATCAGCCTGTTGCAATAGTATTGACAGTCACTGTGATGGAAGAAAGGACGGATGTTGATAAGGATCAGTTGAAAACTAGTCCGTCAATCCTTGATCTGGGTCCTAGCTAGCTGCAACCATATATATAACTTGGGAGGCATAATTGACGAAGGAAGTTTTGACCGAACTACCTGTCATATTTACAAAATGAGACGGAGAGTTCGACGCTTTTTCCATAGAAATTCAAGAGCGAAAAGTCCACCAAAATTACAATATTACAAATTAATAATATAAATTACTAATCTATATCAGTATAATCCGTGAATTGTTACATCAGTAAGCAACTATAGTTGGACAAATTAAAAGTTCATATATTATTACACAACTTTCACAGGCTCGAAAACCATAGCTTGCATTGTTCAGCACCACCCAACAAAAGCAAATTTAGTAACATCATTGTTCTACAACGTAACTACTGCATATGCATCACAAGCATATCCAACAAACAAATACATTACAAGTCTAAACCGAACCTAAACCATAGTCAATTTCATCACAAATCAGTCATCAAGATGAGGAGAGAAGATCAAAAAAAGCAACCAATAACTCACTGGGAGGAGGAGGGAGATTCAAGGGGAGAAGATCAAGAGGCAACCAATCACTCATATCATTGGAAGGAGGAGGGAGATTCAAGAGGAGAAGTTCAAGAGGCATGCATAACAAATCACTCACTGGGACTCTGGGAGCTAGGAGGGAGATTCAAGAGGCATCTCTGGCCACTACCATCACCAAGGGGAGGTTCAAGAAGCATCACCACTAGCATCACCAACGGCACCACCCCAGTCATCCCCATCTGGAGGTGCACCTTCCCCACCATCCTCGTCATCTAATGACAAAATATTTGGAGGTGGCTCGTTAGGGATGCATGACGCTTAATGAAGTTCCACATCATCTTGATTTTGCTGTTACCTTTTTTCCTCACATATGCCAAGTAGTCCACTTTCTTGAGAAGTGCTTCTCTATTTTCTCTTTCCACTTGGTTGCTTACACTTTCATTAAAGCGAGTTGCTATCTTGCAGGCGTCGTAGTTTTTGATGGAAGACGACCTAGTAGAGACTGAAAATCGTGCAATGCTCTTCAACTTAGAACCCTTGGAGCCAAAACCATATACGCGGCCCTTTGAATCTTGGTTCGCTTGAACCCACATGTCCCTCTCTGAAAGTGCAGGGCCGTGCAAACTATCATCAGATGATAGGTGGGAGTTCCTATACTCCTCCCACCTGTTCCTAAGCTCCTCCTGAAAATCACAACACATCATTAATTGTATGTCATTAATTACATGTAGGAAGCCATGCAATGGAAAAACAAGGGCAACATAGATGGAAAGATGCATGCTTGGCGGCACGATGCATATGCTGCCATGCTTCTTAGTGCTACCAAAAGAATATGATATGGTACATGTCAAATTGCCTTCTCATCCTTACAAAGTATCATTATTATTTTTTAATTCAGATAAATCATAAATAATGGTGCAATAAAATTATAACATAACTGAAAAGCGAAGAATTGAACCTAAAATCTAATATATCGAAGGTCTTTGTTTTAAAATATTAGGCTAAGATCTTACTAGCTTCAACATAGTTTCAGATAGCAATTTGTAAAAACTTTATAAGTTAAACAGGATAACAAATAATATCAATCACTATACCTATGACTATAAAATTTTAAATTAAGATAAAAGTATAAATCTCAATATAATAGTATTTTGAATGTGTCACTATTATTCATTAATTATATATTTTTTTACACGTTTTCTTGTATGAGAATACCTCACTTTTTTTAAGATTTATTTGATCCTTTTTATGACTCCAATTATTTTTTTATCTTACGTCCAAATTTTTCACGTGGGATGACCTCATTGGTACTAAAACGTTCTCTATTTGTGCACCAAAGTATGTTTAAAACCTTAATTATAAATATCACTCCTGCTAGCTCAACTGTGAATATCATGCATCTATATATATATATATATATATATATATATATATATATATATATATATATATATATAGTATGTATATATATATATATATATATATATATATATATATATATATATATATATATATATATGTACATATATGTATATATATCTATCTCTGTGTGTGTGTGTGTGTGTGTGTGTGTGTGTGTATAT
>JAKOGI010000755.1:0-2500 GCA_029747015.1 Carnegiea gigantea
TATATATATATATGTATATACACACACACACACACATATATACATGTACATTTACATATACATACAAATACATATATACATATATATATATATATATATATATGTGTGTGTGTGTGTGTGTGTGTGTGTGTGTGTGTGTGTGTGTGTGTGTACATATGTGTATATATATATGTATTTTGTATGAAGAGTATGCATTTTATTCCAGAACAAAACTGAGCATGTACAAGCCTATGGAGCTTTAACTATTTAAAGAAGTAATCTATCTATATATAGTGTGCATTTTTGTGATATAGAATTCAAAAAAAGAATCCGGTTTTCAACTTGCTCCTTGATGATATGTAATATCTGTTGACCGGCGATGATCTGCTTTTGGAAAATAGCCATGTTTCTTGCTCGCTAGATATAATAAGGGCCTGCTGCCACAACGGCATAAGTGATATTTGCCTGAGCCCGTGAGCCTCTGACCGTGAGAAAAGTATCAAATCTCCTAGCAAACATATTGCCATGCTACCCGTGGTGTTGATGTGCATTGCTCAGATCCACCCCATCGGAAGTTTTTGCATATCTGAGTGAGCTTGTCTATTACTGCATAGGGAAGGATAAAAATAGAAGCCTAATATGTATACATCCCAAAGATAACACAATTAATAAGCATGGCCCTCCCTGCAAATGAGAGGTATCTAGTGGTCCAAATGCAGACTTTAGCCAGTATCTTTTCCACTAGCCCATTACATTCTACCTTAGTAAATCGGCTAGCTATAATGGGCACTCCCAAATATTTCAAGGGGAAAGTAGATTATGAGAAACTTGTAATCTGGAGGCATTGAGATGTCACATATGGGCTGCATCCCCCAACTACTATTTGAGATTTACTCATATTTGCTCTTAAACCAGCACTATCATGGAAAGTATCAAGGGCTGACATAATAAGCTTAAGTGTAAGAGGGTCAGCCTTACCGAAAATAATCAAGTCATCTGTAAAACATTAAATGAGTTATATGCAAGGGCTGGCAGTAAGGATGAAATTTAAGTCCTGGGGTGAGGCTGATTTTATGAAGAAACCTTGACAAATACTCCACGGAGATAACAAATAAGAGAGGGGATAGAGGATCACCCTATTTAAGTCCCCTCTGTCATAAGAAGACTCCTGTGTTCTAGCCATTGATGTGGACTGAGAAAGAAACAGATGAAATACATACCAGGACCCAGGTAATAAAGATTTTTGGAAATTTCAGGGCTGTCATCACGTCTGCAATGAACCTCCAATGGACCGAATCAAATGCTTTTTGAATGTCAATTTTGAGAAGGCATCTTAGAGATATATGCTATCTTTTGTAGCCTCTAACTAAGTCTTGACATATAAGAACATTGTACAAGAGCTCCCTCCCTTTTACAAAGGTGACTTGGCTGGGATGAATAATCGCAGGCAAAATCTCTTTAATCCGTTAACAGAGAAGTTTTGTGATGCATTTATAGATAACATTACAGCAAGAGATTGGTCTAAACTCGGTAGCATGCTGGGGATTCTGGACTTTGGGGATTAAAATAAGCTTAGTTTCATTGATCTCCTTGGGCATGGCGGTTGTTTTAAAGAACTCCTAAACTGCAGAGCATACTAGTGGCCCAGCTTGCTCCCAAGTGGACTGGAAGAAGCTGCTACTATAGCCATCGGGACCACGGGATGTATGCATGGGTATAGACTAGATGGCATCCTTGATGTCCTTGGTGGTAAATGGCTTGCACATGTGAAGTTGCTGCTCGTTGGTAAGTACTTGTCCTCGGGCTATTACCTCCATGTCAATAGGTAGTCTCACAGTGTGTTGTTGCCCCAGCAGGTTTTGATAAAAACTAAACGTGGTTTATCCCACCTGCTCAAATCCCTCCACTAGTCTCCCTTCCTGATCCTTGAGAGAGTAGATGTAGGAGGAAAGTTTCCTTTGTTTGGCTTTTGCAAAGAAAAGTCTAGTGCTGTCATCCCCATATTTGATCCATTCCAGTTTGCATTGCTGCTTAATGAGAGCCATACTGGATGAGAGGATAGAGATGTATTTGTCTCTGGCCGCTTGCTCTTCTTGTGCCCTGAGCTTTTCTCTTGGGTGTTGCTGGCTTTCCAGCTGTTTTTGTTCCAAGTGCCTCCTTGCTCTCAGCTGTTGTTTTTTAAGGTCTGAGAAATGTGTTTTATTCAATCTCATCAAAGGGCCTCTAACTTGCTGTAGGTAGTTATATAAGGTTTTCAATGGAGAGCTACCTTCAATATATAGGTGAGAGGTAATGATTTCCTTAAAGTCCTTGTGCTTACTCCACATTTCACAATATTGAAACTATGTTATGGGTTTGGGGGATGTTAGAAACTAGAGTAAGATTGGGGTGTGGTCCGAAAGACTATTGGCCAAATAACATGAGTGAGTATAGTCGAAGACATCATACCAATAGTCATTCAAAAAAACATGATCTATTCGACTCCAAATGGTTTTATTCGTCTAAGAATAGTAGGCCCCAG
>JAKOGI010000755.1:12500-17500 GCA_029747015.1 Carnegiea gigantea
ATAACATTGATCTACACCGTTAAACTATTTCACCAACTTAATCCAAACCATTAGAATAAGTTTTTTTCCCCCAAAAAAAGGAAAACCCACAGGCCACACCCACCTCCATAATTGCCGTCCCCCGCTCCTAATCTTCAAAACAATTTAATCTATCAAAACAGCCCCACTTCAGAAACATCCCAACCCACTCCAATTTTCAGGTTTTATGTTTCTGATTTACCTACTAAAACTCCTCTCCTAAACAAATACAATTTCATCTTATTTTAAGAATTCTAGAAAAACACAATATACAACATAAAACAATTTGATGCAACTATATTACTTCCCTATCTCTTAGTGAACCACGCCCACTCTGATTTTTTAGTTTCACGTATTTGATTTAACGACTCAGACTCCTATAACTACAATTTCCTTTAAATTTTAGAATTCCTAGACAATTCACGCAAAGTACATGTATAAATATAAATGCTTCACCATGCTCCAGGTTTTTTCTTTCTAATTTCTTCCATATCAACTCACATCATGCCTTCTTTCATTAGCTCCCCTTCACGCTAAAATCTGTATTAGAATAACAAGCTTCAATGACTGAGATAAACACGTGCACATTAAGGATTCAAGCTTCCAAGTGCACTGTCATATCAGGTAAATGCTAAAATTCCTATTCCTGTATCAAAAATAACTCTTATATCATGTTAATGTATATGATTGGTGCCTTTGAATTTTCAACGTTTGACATCAACAAGTGCATAATAAGGAGATGATGTTCAAGCTCTGTCATCTGAGGTAACTACTGAAATCTACTTTGAATAGCCTTGCACATCACAAAACACTAACAGATAATAGATATTCCTGTATCAAAAATAACTCCATCTCATGTTAATGCATATCATGGGTGCTTATGAATTTTTAGTGTTCGATATCAACGAGGGCACAATAAGTAGACAAGGTTCAAGCACCATCATCTCAGGTAACTACTGAAATTTGCTCCGAACACCTTGTAATTCAGAAAACACTAACAACTTTCCACCAAGTGGCTAATTTTTGAATCAAGCAGAATGATATTATAAAATTAGGAAAGTCATAAGCATTAATTGGTGAATTCAACCCACAATCCCTCTCTCTGAAAATCTAAACAGTAGACTTCAATGGGTGAATTATAATTGGAGTATTCACAAATCCCTTTAGATTGGTAAAGAAATTACGCCTTAAAATCTTTCATAATTCAAGCCACAAATTTTGAAGGAAACAGGAAGTGTCAAGATACTATATTCTTTATTTAAATATTTCACAATTAAATCTAGTCATGTTAGTACGAATTTGGAGAAGTGTTATACTCCTGGGGACGCAACTCCCATACACCAAAGAATGTTTTCATTGTCCCATTAAATGACGTAAAAAATAATACGATGTCTAAACCTAATTTGAAGAAGTATCATACCTCTTACATGCTAACAAAGATATATGTATAAAACATATGAAGACCAAGAAGAATGGACAATCACTAACTTAAAATAGAGGGTTGGATAAACTTAATCTGAATAAAAAATTTACAAATTAAATATATAAATCATGAAGAAAAAAGTAACGAACTCATACCCCATTACCCCTTCAATCATTAACTTTTCTCAATCAATCCATGTAACCCTTCCGGAGGGGGGGACTCTGTCATGCTACACAATTGCAAATACTTGCATAATATTAAGTCAATTTGTAAAAATCATAACCTCAATAATAGAAACCAAGTTAAATACTTATAAGCAAAAAAACTGGCACATAAAAAGAGTTATGACCAATATAGCAGAAGATGTGCATAGTCTACATCTACACTGGCCAATATAGAGTTTTGACCAACAATGTTTTGTAGGATTTAAGCATTTAATCATATATGTAATGGCAAGATTATAGAGTTTTTTTGCTACTGCCAGCATTCAATCAGCTGAATTTCAGATGGTCCACACAAATCCTACTATGACCACTAAAATTGTACTTTCTTATTTGAGTAATTTGCATGCCCTTCTAAGAAGTTGATAAACAACCATGATTAGTTTATGTTCAAAAAGTTAATATAGGTTTCATTAAAAAATACTCTCTTAAGAAGTTCACATAGATTTCAAAGGATATAACAAAGATATAGGTATGAAACATATATAGGCCAAGAAGAATGGACAATCACTAACTTAAAATAGAGGGCTGGAGAAATTGAACTTGAACAAAAAATTTACAAATTAAATACATAAATCATAAGGAGAAAAGTAATAAGCTTATGCCCCATCAATCATTGATTTTCCTCAATCAATCTATGTAACCCTTCCAGTGGGGAGAGGGGGAGAAATGGGTCTATCATGTTACACAATTGCAAATACTTGCATAATATTAAGTCAATTTGTAAAAATCATAGGCTCAACAATAGAAACCAAGTTAAATTCTTATAAGTAAATAATTTGTGCATAAAAAGAGTTATGACTAATATAGCAGAAGATGTGCATAGTCTACATCTAAACTATCCAATGTAGAGTTATGACCAGTGATTTTTCATATGATTTAAGCATTTAAGCATATATATAATGATAGGATTATAGAGTTTTTTGCTACTGTTAGCATTCAATCAGCTGAATTTCAAATTGTTCACATAAATCCTACTATGACCAATAAACCTGTACTTTCTCATTTGAGTAATTTGCATGCCCTTCTAAGAAGTTGATGAAGAACTATGATTAGCATATGTTCTAAAAGTTAATATAGGTTTCATAAAAAAGTCACTCTCCTAAGCACGATTAGTATATGTTCTGAAAGTTAATATAGGTTTTATAAGAAAAGTCACTCTCCTAAGAAGTTCATATAGGTTTCAAAAGTTCAGATATCCTTCAATAACCATGCATAACAAATGAACCTATACTTTGTCATTTGAGTAATTTGTTTGCCCTTTTAAGAAATTCATAAAGTATAAGATGTGCATAGTCTACATCTACACTGTCTAATATAGTAGAAGGACCATCATGATCCCAAAAAAGAAAAAAAGAAAATTCAATGACCGCAAGTCCCAGCCCATCTATCTCTCAACCCCTAACTAAAATGACCATCATTTAATAATATTATCATACAATAAATACTAACATAAGTATCCATATGGGAAAAAAATGCAGTGCTTAAACCCAATTTGGAGAAGTGTTGTGCCCCTGGGAACTCGAATCCACTAGATCAAAGAATGTGTTCATTCCCCCATTAAATGGCATAAAAATAACACAGTACTTAAACCCAATTTGAAGAAGTATCTTGCCCCTTAGATGCTAACAAACATATAGCTATGAAACATATGAAGACCAAGAAGAATGGACAATCACTAACTTAAAATAGAGGGATGGAGAAACTGAACCAGAAAAAAATTTACAAATTAAATATATAAATCACAAAGAAAAAAAGTAATGAACTCATACCCCATTCATCATTGACTTTGCTCGATCAATCTATGAACCCTTCTGAGGGGGATGGGGTCTATCATGCTCCACGGTTGCAAGTGCTTGTATAATATTAAGTCAATTTGTAAGAATCATAGGCTCAACAATAGAAACCAATTCAAATACTTCTAAGCAAATAATTTGCACATAAGGATTATAAGCAATAGAGCAGAAGATGTGCATAGTCTACATCTACACTCTCCAATATAGTAAAGGGCCCATCATCACCAAAAAAAAAAGAAATTCATCATATATCATGTCTTGAATACCCACTAAAAAAAAAGGATGAAGGAAAGGGAGGCATTTTACACACTTCTTGAAGTAGTAGTAGGCTTAATCAACGTAGGACACAAAAACATAGAAAAATGGAAACTGTAACTGGGATAATAAGCCAGAAATTGCTTCTTTTGGAAACCTTGAATTTCAAAGCCCATATTTGCATCTTACACCTTTTATTTTTGATAATATAGGTTGTAATTGATGCTATCGTTTTAGTTAGGGATTGTTCTTAAACATAATGTGCAAATTACTTCTTTCATTTTTGATAATATAGGTTGCAACTGATATTATCATTCTAAAAGGGCACTATTTTAATTGTTTGAGTATGGAAATATTGGGATACTACTAGAATAGAATGTTCATTACTCACATAAACATGACGGTGAAATGTCATATATACCTCCATGCAAAATCATACTCAAAAATGCACTTACTTTCTTGATGACCTGCAAATGAAGAGGCCACAGAGAAGCTTCCATCTCCGGCCTTGACTGGTGAAATAGAAAACATCGTTAGCCCAATGAGTAATGATCAACACAAACTAATAATCCCTAAACACCAAGACCAAGAATCCCTAAAAAAAAAAACCAAAAGCATAAATATAATACACTTCATTACACATATACACTTTGAAGGCTTATTTAGAGGAATCAGAGGACCAAAACTCCTAGTTGAGGAGGTAAAAAAGATATTTCACATGCAAAAAGCATGTCATGTAATTTGACAAATTGAAGAAAATACAAACTCACAGATACAAAAATTAGCCTTCTTAGAGCACCTAACTCACTAAGAATTGAGAATATTAATATGCCAACATATATATATATATATATATATATATATATAATATATATATATAATGATATATAAGATATATATTATATATTAATCACATATATATATATATGTGTGTGTGTGTGTGTGTGTGTGTGTGTGTTTGTGCATGTATATATATATATATATATGTGTGTGTGGTGTGTGTGTGTGTGTGTGTGTGTGTGTATGTACATGTGTGTGTGTGTGTGTGTGTGTATATATATAATCATTAACTTTCCTCAATCAATCCATGTAGTGAACTCATAGATACAGATTGAAGAATGGACAATCACTAACTTAAAACAAAGGTCTGGAGAAACTGAACCTGATCAAATAATTTACAAATTGAATATATGAATGATAAAGAAAAAAGTAATGAACTTATACTGCATCCGTCATTGACTTTCCTCAATCAATCTATGTAACCCTTATGGGGGGAAGGGGTCTATC